>PVHX01003548.1:0-141661 GCA_004024805.1 Geosciurus inauris
AGGACTATGGCCTTCTCTTCCTGTACCCAACCCCTCCCCTTCCTGACCGGGTTTTCTTGAAATTCTCTAAGCACGAAATCTCTGGCGCCATTTCTCCTGACCCACTCTGATGGACGGGGAAATGGTCCGAGGGCTCGCCTTCCAATAAAGCCTTGCCGAGTGGCTTAATTCATCTTCTCCTGGTCCTGTGAATTTTACAATATCAATTGTGCTGTGTCAGATTCTTGACAGGAAATTTTCTCATGATGAAAGGTACTTTTTTCCTTCTTATCAAAGAAAAAAAATGGTGTCCTTATAGTTGAAAAACATTTTTTAAAAAGATGTGTAATATATGGAAATTATAGTTCATAGAGGAGAAAAACCAACAACTTACTTCGATTTTATATTACTTTCTTCTTAAATATTGAAATTCTAAAAATTTTAAAAATTGAAATTAAAAAAATTGAAAGTCAGACACAGAAATACCACAAGTTCTCACTCATTTGTGAACATTAGAATCTGATCACACAGAAGTAGAGAGTAGAATAGAGGTCCCTAGAGGATGGCAAGGGTATTGGGGAGGAGGGGGTGTAGTAAGTGGATGGATAATGGGTGCCAAAACAATAATGTTTATGGCATAATAAGATAACTGTAATCTACATCAAGTAATTATACATTTCAAAATAACTAGAGAAGAGTTTGGATTTTCCTAACACAGAAACAATATTTGAGGAGATGGAAATGCTAACTACCCTTATTTGATCATTATACATTATATACATGCATTGAATTACCAACTGTATCCCATAAATAAGTACAAATATTATATGTCAATTAAATGTTAAAATTTTAAAAATCAAATTTAAATTAAGGGCTGAGGTAAGCTCACTGGTAGGGTGTGCACTTAGCTTGTTCAAGGCCCTGGGTTCAATCCTGGACACCAAAAATTTTTTATTTTAATTTAAAAAACCAAAACAGTACCCCAAATTCATAAAACCTATTCTAGTGCTAGTCATAATGTATGAGAATTTCATATAGAGTTGTTGGGTAATCAGAACCAAAAAATAAAGTTCATTGAGTTATTTTGTCTTGTCACTTCTGTTGGTCTTAAATACATCCAACATCACTTCACATCTTATTTAGTAGGATCACAGGGATGGGGTTGAGATGAATCACTGCCTTTTTTCTTTTGGTATTTTGGTTAATATCATAACATGGTAATTTTGTACTGTGCCAGTTCAGCTATAACTATGCTTCCCAGAATTTCCTTTCTTATTGTGGTTTCAATTTTGTGTTGGCCATTAGGGAGATTTGCCTGAGATTTGGAAGGGAGAAGCAGCATCCATTATATGCTGAAGGTTGGTGCAGGGCCCCAGGCATCACTACTATGTTCCTGCTTATGTATGCTCCAGAGTGCACGTGTGTGGGGGGGGGGGGTATTGACATTTTGGCTCACTTTGTCTACATGATGTAAAAACCAATCTACAGCTTCTCCAGCTCCCATGAGTTCTTCAACTTCTCCAATTTTTGGACCAGTACCACATGTAGCAATTTGGACAAAGGCACTAACTTTTTCTGCAGGTGGCTTGCATCATTGGGGTTTGATGCAGTAAGTAACCAACATGGTTTCAAAGTCCTTTGGCATTTCTTGGTGTGTGCTATCCTGTAAGCCATCCTGTGCTGCCACAACACTGAACCAAAACAACCTTTTTTCTCTTTGCAAAGGGATTATTCCAGGTTTTTGTTATAGTAATGTAAAACTGGATAACAGTATATTTATGTTCTCAATGAAGTGAAAATTAAAAAGAGAGCTAACTCAGAATGTGTCTGTTAATTTATAGATATTCAGTTCTTTAGCAACAATTCAATCTCTACTTTTTATTTGCTTTCAGATTATCAAAAAAACAAAAGAAATTAAAAAACAAAAAACACAGAAGGCCAGATATTAGGAAGTGTGTGACTTTTCTTTCCAGGGTTAAGTTTTCTGGCTCTACTAAAAACTTGGTGGAAGTTGCACATGCTTCCCACCCAGAGTCCATGTCATTATACTCACTAATTTCTTTTCATTCCATTGAAGGGCATTCCAGGGACCCAAAAGCCCGTTCATGTGAGTCTATAAAGCTCTCTAAGACTCCCCAGCCTTAAGATTTATACACTAGCATACAGGCCTTCCCAACATGGGGCTTCCCTCTGGGCTTCATGCTAAACCAGATCAAGAAATGACTGACCTACTTTTTAATCTCATCTTTATTGAAGACCTAGATCCTCATAATAGGTCTTTCAAGAACACTTTCAAGACAGAACTTGATTCTCATCCCTCTCCACCTCTGCCACAACACCACCTCTCTCCAGTCACTCTCATCCATCCAACTGATCAAGCAAAAAATGTGAGTCAACCTTGATTTCACTTGTCCTGGCTTCTCACATGGAATCATCAGTGAAATTCTGTTAGCTAAATTTCCAATATATTTCCTGATTCTGACCCCCTCCTACTGTCTTCATTCAAACTTAACAATCTTGGGTCCAGATTGTAGTAAAAGCCTCCAACTGATATCACTGCTTCTATTCTTGACCCCTTTGATCCATGTTCCACAGACTAACCTATGGTATCCTTTGATAACTTAAGTCAGATTGGTTTTTTTCCATAGCTTAAAATTTTCCAATATCTACCTGTTGCAATTCGAATAAAATCCAAACTTTAAGGCTCCACACAATTTGACTCCTGACAAGTTTTTAGCTATGTCCTTCTTGAACATACGAAATGTTTGTACAAACTGGACCCTTTGTCCTGGTTTTCCCCTCTGCTTGGCTTGTTCCAACACAAATCTTTATGTGGTTAGTTGATTCATATAATTTTAGTCTCAACTGAAATGTAATCTTTACAGAGAAGTCTTTCAGAATTACCACACCTATGTCCCAATCACCTTCTATTTTATTATCTTGGGAACATTTGCCATTTACTGAAATAATACCTTTTATTTTTATATTTACTTGCTTGCCAATTGTTTGTTTTCCTCCTCTGCAGCCTTGTCTGTCTTGCTTATCATTGTAATTCAGTTTCTGGCAAGAAGTGGGTGCTCATCAAATACTTGTTGAATGAAGTTTGTGATGGTTTTCCTTTATAAAAATGAAGGTAATTATCATTTATCTTCCTAGTTTTAAGTAAGTTATTATATATGATTATATGCTCAGAGGAACATTAACTGTGAAAACTTTCGTTACTTGCCAGTATTGTAATGGGAATCTGGATTGCTTGGGATCTGCAATGAATAGAAAAAATAATAATCCATAATTCCCTTTAATGTCTGCTATGCTGTGAGAGCATTCTTGCGTGCATGGCTACTTTCTGTTTACCAGAACCAGCTGTACCCTGATTTCTGAGAGAAGCCACAGGTGCTGACCATTCCTTGAACTCCAGGGTTCTTGTGGTCTGAGCTTGTTTTGCTGCCTGAGCATTTTCCACACCTGGGTCTGCAGTTCCACGCCTCCCACGCCCCCCGGGGGGTA
The DNA here is from genome assembly GCA_004024805.1 of Geosciurus inauris. NCBI lineage: Eukaryota > Metazoa > Chordata > Mammalia > Rodentia > Sciuridae > Geosciurus > Geosciurus inauris. The sequence continues at coordinate 3,487 of PVHX01003548.1, forward strand.
AGAAAGATATATAAGCCCAGAGTGCTAAAATAAACGAGCTTCTTTTTCTTCAGAATCATTGTTGTGTGTGTTTTTTTTCCATCCGTGGCTCCCTCGCTGACTCAGTTTCACTTTGGTCTGGTGCAGGCGCTGGCAGTATGCCACCATACCATTTTTTCTGTCTGTTCATTTTTTGTTTTGTCTCAGAGATAGTATTTTTTCATCTTCCTCTCCTGTGTTCCTGAAAAAGTAATGCCTTCTCTCCCTTCAATTAGTCATAATGAAGGAGTGCTTGTTTTCTCTGCAAGGTACTTATTTGTTTCGGGTTCATTTCCTGCTGTCTTTCCCCCAAGGTCATTGAATCACAATTTGATATATACATTGCTATTAAGGTTTACTACAGGCAATTGGACTTGTAGATATTTTAAATTAATGTCTTTCATTATAATGTGTCAGAAAGTCAATGAATTGAAAAATTATTCTTTTTGGAGGTATTCAGCAGCATTGGTATCACAGAACATGTCCCTGCTGTATGTGGAGTGGTTCTATGGGGGGCAATGTTGGCAGCATTTCCTGGAGAAGGATTTTGTGTAAAGGATAAGCACAAGTATGACAAAACTGCAAAACAGAGATTAGAAGATAGGAAGCATAGGGACAAATTTATAGGCTATTGGCCTCAGTAAACCAGAAAGTCTTCATGGGCAACACTGAAAGACCTGAGGGGTGTGGCTACTGGACAGCTAGAAATGTTCCTAAGAGGAAAAAATAACATGAAATAGAAATCAGCTAAAAATACTACTGATTGCCCTTTGTATTTTGTTTTAGTCAGCTTTTGCATTGCTGTGACCACAGAACTACAGAAGGAAAAGTTTATTTGGGGCTCATGGTTTCAGAGGTCTTAGTCCATGGATAGTTGACTCCATTAGATTGAATCTGAGGTGAGGTAGTACATTATGGGGAAAGGGTACTGTGAAGAAAAGCTGCAGAGCTGGAGGCATGATCAGGAAGGGAAGGGAGAAAGGGAAGGAGGGAGGGGGAGGAGGAGGAGGTGGAGGAGGAGGAGGAGTAGGAGGAGTAGTCCTCATTGCCATAGGGAAGGTGCACACTTCCAGGGCACCTCCCAGTCATTTAACTCCTCCAGCCATATCCCACTTGCCTACAGTTACACCCAGTCAGCCCATTTCAACTAGGATGGATGATTAGGTTATAGCTTTTACGACCCAATCATTTCACCTCTTAATATTTCTGCATCAACAGGAATTTTTTTTGAGGGGGAGGGGGAACCTCATATCCAAACCTTAACATATTTTATGCCAGTCTCTAGAAAAATGTGAAGTAAAAATATCTTTTTTTGTGAACTAGCAGGAAGGATTACATGTTCTCATGGTTAAAAAAAAGACAACGTGTAATTCACAAACAGATGCCAAGTAATGTAGTGAAGATGGATACCTTATTTCAGCAGTTGAGCTGATTTATGTTAAAGGGACTTTGGAGTGGGCCCAACATGATCAAGAGAAAGAGAGAGACACTACTATATAATTTGGAGATGAAGTCTGGGAATGATGGGAGTACACTGAGAACAGAATGTTCATAATGGGATGATGAATACATTGCTGCTGGTGAACATGATTTTAATAAAAATAATGAATGACTTGGAAAACATACTTGCTTAGTGGTTTGTCTTTGATATTATAAATTAAATGGATGAATTAAGTTATACATTTGGCTTTATAAATAACCAACTGTGAAATCTAAACTAAGTTGCCCAGGCTGGCCTTAAACTTATGATCCTCCTGCTTAAGTCTTCTGAGTGGTGGGGATTACAAGTATGTGCTACTTTACCTGGCTGCTTACATGGATTTTACAGATATTTTTCTAGAAATTTATTAAGTTCTTAAAATTATGGTTCTTTGTATTCATGCATCTTTAACCATATTTTGTGTCTATAAATATATACTGCTTTCCACTCCTAATATTGCTTATTTGAACCTTTAAAATTTCTTGATCAATCTCACCAGAGGTTGATCCATTTTAACCAAAGAATTAACTCTTTTTTCCCATGTCATTAATGTGTGTTTTTATAAAATCTCTGAACTTTTGGGATCCTTTATGCTGTTATTCCTTTTCAAATGTTAACTTTACTTGCTCATCTTACTCATATCATATTTATTAACTCTTTTCTTTTGGCCACAAGTATGAATGTGTTTACTTCCTTCAAAGGACCATCTTAGTGACTTCTCACAAGTTTTGATATGCAATTTTTTTATTGCACAGTTCTAGTATTATATATTTTCCATACTTTTAAAATTTTTGTTGTTTAAAATCATTGCATAAATAATTTATTTAAAAAATTTCCAACTACATGGAAATTCATGTTCTTGTTTTTATACTTCTTAAATCAGTTCTTAAAAATTTAAATTTCCTGTTTTATGGTCAGGCAACCCAGTTAGAAGGATAACAATTTGCGAATTTTATTAAGACTTGCTTTATATTACATGATACTTGCTTTATTTTCTATTGAAAGGAATGTAGGGGCTGGGGCTGTAGCTCAGGGGTAGAGCGCTTGCCTAGTATGCGTGAGGCACTGGGTTCGATCCTCAGCACCACATATACATAATAAATAATAAATGAATAAAATAAAGATCCATCAGCAACTAAAAAAAATTTAAAAAAAGGAATGTATTCTGTAACTGTGGTTGTCAGGGTTCTATATATGTGTGTGTGTGTGTGATATATATATAGTGTTGTTGATATTATCTATATCTTTACTAATTATTTTCTTGACCTGAAGGCTTGTTTAAACCTCCTACTATGAATTTGTCAAAATTTCCCTCTTGTTCTGTCAATTTTTGCTTTACGTATTTTGCTACTGCATTATCAGCTATATCTAAATTTGGAATATTCCAATCTTCTTTGTGCATTGAATCTTTTATACAATGTTCTTTCTCCTTTACCATGTCTTTTGATTAATAAAACTATATCAGTTTAAAAACAAATAACATTTGCATGGTGTATTTATGTCCATTCTTTCCAAGTTTCCCTGTTGTATTTTTGTGTGTATCTTGAGAATTTAAAATCAGCATCTTCCTTCTTTTATTTTCAAATTCAGACCATTTACTTTATTGATTATTGACTTGATTCTTCCATCTTAACTGTGCTATTGTCATTTTTCTGTATGCTTCTTTCCCTCCCTCTTCTTGTTTTCTTGATTGGTTCTTATTTTCAATCTGTTTTTTATTCGATTTTTATCCTCTAATAGTTCAAATATCTTGGTTTTTACTTCTGTCATTTAGAAATTAGCCAATAAAATTTGCCACATATAGTAACAACTTTATAAAGTCTAAATTCCACATTTCTATTTCCCTTTTTATCATAAACATTTAACAATTTAACAAAATATTAATTTAAATATGTATATCTTACATCCTTCTTTTTCTCTCTTTCTTCCTTTTCCTGATTTTTGGATTCTTCTTCCTTCTCTATCCTTTACTTTCCATGGAAATTTCACTTTCTTGATTACCCAACAATAATTTAAGAGTTATATTTGTCAACCTCTAGCTGGGTTCTATTCATAATGTAGCAGTAGACCCTCCAGGATATCACATAAATTATATTTTCTGTCACTGAATTGAGTGTAGACAGCAAGAATAGATTCTCTGGATCATTTACAGATTTACAGAGATGATGCTAGTTTTTTTCCATGGTGATTATACAAACTCATACTCTTGCCAGAAGTATACAATGGGTTCATTTGCCCAAAAACTCACTAAACATGCATATTCCAACTTTAATGTTTGTAAAGCTTGAATTAAGGAAAACAATATATCATTTTCTTGAAAGTGAGCATCTATTCCCATGTTTGCAGGATATCGGGGATTCCTTGTCTTTGAATTGCTAGTGATGTCCTTTGTTTATCTTTTCTAGTAGGCTATTTTTATTATTGATTTATAGAAGGTTTTTTATTTAGGAAATCATTCCTTTGTGTGTGTATATGTGTGGATAATAATACCCAATTCTGTAGTTTTGTAATCTGATATTTTTTACAAATGCATTTTAATGACAAAAATATTTAAGAATATTAATTTTAAAAAATAGTATACAAAGTTATGTTTGTGGGATAATCTTTTTTGGGGGTGTACTGGGGACTGAACTCAGGGGCACTTGACCACTAAGCCCCATTTCCAGCCTTATTTTGTATTTTATTTAGACACAGGGTTTCACTGAGTTGCTTAGTGCCTGGTTTTTGCTGAGGCTGGCTTTGAATTTGGCACCATCCTCCTGCCTCAGCTTCTGCCTCAGCTTCTGGGATTACAGGCATGTGCCACAGCACTTGGCTGTGGTATAGTCCTAATTGTGGTGTTTTTGTTTTTAGTTTTGCTTTTTGTTGGGGTGGGTATTGGAGGTTGAATCTAGGTCCCTGTGTTTTCTAGGCAAGACCTCCCAAACCCTAATAATTGCATTTTAACAAGTATTGGTGCTTGCTAAATTTTAAATTTTAAAATTTAAAGTTAAATTTAACAAGGAATGGCCCTCCTAAATTCATCTTGAAACTAAATCTTATACTATATCATCAAGTACTGGGGCATTTGGGAGATGATTAGATAATGAGGACTCTTCCTTGGAGAATGGGATTAAATGACTTAGTCTTATAAAGGATACTTCACACAGCATTTTCTTTTTACCTTTATGCCTGGCATCTTGATCTTGGACTTCCCAGCCCCTAGACTGTTAGAAATGAATTTGTTCTTTATAAATTATCCAGTCTCCAGTATTTTGTTATAGCAGCACAATCTACCAAATATTCCTGCCTCTTCATTTTTTTATTTTGCAACTTTTCTATAAAGACTTTGTAATACTTGTAGGAAGATACAATGTTTTATGAAAAATAATGTACTTTCCACAAAAATACTTTTATGGTAACTATGGTTATTCAACAGAGAAATGAGTACTGGTTCGTTTTAGAAGAATCTGTTGAATGTTCAATTCAAAGATGGGAAGAGTTGCTTAAAGGGTCTGCGTGTTCAAGGTCGAGTTAAATTGAACAACAGTGTTGTTTAGAACCTTAGAGTACAGAAAAAGTCTGGTGTGTGATGGATTTGTACCCATCCTACCCAATCTGAGTAAATGAATCTTCTCTTTTTCTCAGTTGTTTTGTGTAGGAGCCAGTCTTAGTGGTGGAAAGGGCACATAAAGGTATTGGTAGGGCAGAAACAATGATTATCACGTTAATTCCACTATGATGAAAAGAGGATAGAGCTCTGAATAGTGGTAGGTGCTGGGAGAAGTCCGTTTTAGGGAAGACAATGAATGGGGCCTTGGGGTTTTGAATTTGGCATACATCTCACTCCACATTCTCACCATCCTAGCTCAAGATCTGGGAGAGGACATGCTTAAGGGGAAAAAAGGCTAAAGCAACTGGTTTTGGATCATTGCTTCTGGGATTTGGGCACAGAAGACAGACTTAAACACAGTCCAAACGATGTGCCAAGGCTGGAATCCATGGACAATATCCAAGTGTAACATTAGGGACTTGCTGACACCTTGCTTCTACTGAAGGCTAGAGAAACCACTTCCCAGAGTTAAAGGTGTATTTAGGTAGAAGCGAGGGTATGTTTGTTTGCGTGTGTGTTAGTGTTAGTAATTTAAGTGGTGCTTAATTAGAGGTTAGAACCAGTCCAGGCGATTGATTGTTAACAGGTCCCCACGCTTAAGAGTTTTTCTCTGAATAGAATGGGGGGGGGGGGTGCAGAGGGAGAAGATAGCTTGGGAGTGTTGACTAACTACTGCCAAGATGGATATTCTCAGCGAAGAGAAAGAAAACTGGAGGGAGACTAGAAGACTCTGAGGCTCTGTCTTCTCAGAAAGTCGGAGGAGGGCAAGTGCATCAGGAGTGGTTGCCAAGGCAAGGGTGCTGCGCACCGCGGTGCGCTGGTCCAGGGGCTGGTGGTGGCAAGGTGAGGGCGGGGCCTCGCGAATGTGGCCACCCACTTCTGCCCCCTCCCTCTGTCCCTAGAAAAGCGCGGTTCAGGCTGCGGTCTGACTCTGGAGCCCCACACGGCTACAGCAGACTCACAGCGCAGCAGTTTTCCGCTGGCCAGACCTCTCAGCGCCCGAGCGTAGCGCTGCGGAGAAAGTCTCAGAGCCACAGGGCGCCCGGCGAGCGCTCCAGGCGGGTCTCAGAGCTAGGTCTCCAGCCTTTCGCCTGGCTCCGGGGGTGGGTCCTGAGACCTCTTGTTCCTCGGGAGTCCGAGGCCCCACATCTTCCTGGGGAGGGCAGCGCACGCCTCGGACACTGACGAGAGGTACTGGAATTCCGCACGGGTTCCCTCTTCTGCGTCCCAGGGAGGCGACACAGGGCGGAGGGTGCTGGTTGGGAAGCTAACCTGAAATTCAGGGGGAAGAAAATTTGTGGATCCCACCCATCTCTTCCTTTTACAACTCAAATAATAAACTGGCCATTGTCAGCTCAGTTTGAAAAATCTGAACAATTTTCGAGAGGAAGAACGACCTGAATGTCCTGTTTAACTTTGTTTCGTCTGTTGTCTCTTTTACCTAACTTTTTGGAGGGAGGAGGTGGAGGGCAGTTTACAGAGATGGTGACGAGTCCTGTGTTCTGGATCTGCCTTCCTCACTCAAGTCTCTAAGCCGGCTGTCAAGGTTGTATCTTTGTCAACGGCATTTCTAATGCTAGCCTGGAAAATAGCAGCTTTGTGGCAATTCATTGCCAACTTAGTCTTTGTCATCCACTTATGTGTTTTAGTCCGAGTTACTGACCGATTGGTCAGTAAACTTGGCAGGGAAACTTGTGCAAAGAAGCATTAGAAAATGTCAAGATTTTGCTAAATGTAATTGGCCTTGCAGCATCTCGTACTAGCTTATGTCTACCTATGTTTTCATGCTCCTTCGTGTATGTATTTAATCTCCAGCCAGTTACTGAACAATCTAAGATAAGCCGGAGATCCACCAGACATGAGTGCTTAACATGTATCTTTAAATGAAAAATGGATGCAGCAGTACCTTTGAAACTTAGAATACTGTTTGAGAGATCCAGTATCATTTAGGTTACTAGATTTGTAACAATTTAATTAAAAAATAACTCCCTGTAGCCGGGCGTGGTGGCACAAGCCTGTTATCCCAGCACTTTGGGAGGCTGAGACAGGAGAAACGCTAGTTCAAAGCCAGCCTCAGCGATGGCGAGGCGCTAAGCAACTCAGTGAGGCCCTGTCTCTACATAAAACACAAAATAGGTCTGGGGATGTGCCTCAGTGGTCGAGTGCCCCTGAGTTCAATCTCCAGTACCAACCAACCAACCAACAAAAAACCTCCCTATAATTACACATAGAATGGGCTGCATTTTGATCCATTGACTTTAAATGTGTTCTGGTAGGAGCCTTAAAAAGGGAGATAAGAGACCTGAGAATTTGCTGAGAATTTTCATTAATCTGTGAAGGGAGAAGGCTGGAGCCCATGATTTAAGGTTTCTGCCAGATGTGAAAGTATGGAAAAGAACTTATCACATCTTTATAAATGTGTTAGCTTTCAGTGGTGGCTCCCAAAGACTGTTTATCAGAATCTTGGTAATCAAGCTGAATTGTAATATTCTTTCAAAGAAAGGTCTAAGAATCAGCTACTTAGAGGAAAACCAAGAAATACATATAATTTGGTTCTATCAAAAATATGCACACTTATTTATAATTTTCTAAGTTTAAATAGATCACTGAGTAATTGAATAATTTTGTTAAGTTAAAAATATCCCCCCTCATATTTTTTCTGTATAGAATATGGGTTCTGCCACAAGAAGATGGTTCTACCTACTGGGCTGCTTTATGCTGATCAATCTGGTTAATGCTGACTTTGAATTTCAAAAGGGAGTGCTTGCCAGTGTCAGCCCAGGGATCACAGAAGACATTGATCTCCAGTGTTGGAATGCTTGCTCTTTGACATTGATAGATCTCAAAGAACTCAAGATAGAGCACAATGTGGATGCTTTCTGGAATTTCATGTTGTTCTTGCAGAAATCCCAACGGCCTGAACATTATACTATCTTCTTAAACATAGCTCAAGATTTCTGGGACATGTATATAGATTGCTTGCTTTCAAGGTCTCATGGAATGGGCAGAAGACAGGTGATGCCTTCCAAGTATAATTTTCCACAGAAAATAACAGGAGGTAATTTAAATGTGCATTTAAGAGAGTAGCAGTTTAGTTTTATTAAAAACTCAATATTTCATCCTTCTTATTTTTTCAAGTTTATCAAATAAGCTAGCAAATTTGCCATGTTTAGTTTTTTCCTAATAAGGGTCTTTCATTTTTATTTTTATTGATTTTATAATATTTAGAAATCATGAGAGCTCTAATGTAGAAATGCTTGATTCTAAATGATGTTGTAGTATAGTAGTTTGATAGATCATTGAAACTATTATCTTATTTGTAGCCATAAATTGTTCATAAGAAAACCATATCACATTCTAATTATTCATATTAAATTAATTGATGAATTTTAAACATCAGACATATTTTTAGTCTTTTGAAATTAATTTTTCAATAGGGCTGTATAAAAGAATGGAATCTCATGAGTCATATTATAATAAATACTAATTTATCCTTTCTAATCTTACAGGATTGGATTTTATAAAACGTGAGTTTTACATTTAAGTGGGAAAACACAGAAAATACCTCCAGCAAGATGTCACCACATGAAGGCTTAACTGTATCAGGACTTATGAGGTCAACTATTACCTATAGTAGTTATCAATATTATAATTTCTAATTCCTTAATTTTGAAGGTTATATTTTGCTGATATGCAATTCTTTTTTGATATTATCATTCCTCTCTTTTCAGATAGTTTGTCAATAATTTTTTATTTAGAAAGCATCTTTGTAAAGTATCTTTGTTTTAAAGAAAATACTACTTAAAATACAAATGTGACATATGTTTTAATATAATAGTAAATGTAATAAAATTGTAACCAATTTTATAAGGTATCTTATACCTTAATATTGACTTTAAAATTGTTCCAAATCTAATGCCAGTATTTTCCTAAAATGTAATATTTAATCTTGGTAATATTTAATGTACCATGTGGCTTCTAAAATGTGCATTCCTCACCTCATCTTATATATTAAAATATTTTTGTATGCATTAAGGACTAAAAACATTATATTTTCATTTTATTGTCTCAACTTTTTAAAAGGAACAAAACAAAAAGGCAGTAAGGAATTTAATTTTAGTAAAGTGCAGTTTATAAATTTTTATCTAGGTATTAGCTCAGTTGATTTTTATATTACTATTTAAAAATTTTTTTTTTCAGTTGTAAATGGACACAATATCTTTATTTATTTTTATGTGGTGCTGAAGATCGAACCCAGTGCTTCACACGTGTGAGGTGAGCATTCTACCACTGAGCCACAACCCCAGTAGCTTATAATTACTATTTATAACTCACATCTCATTCAAAAATGGATATAAAACTTTTTCATGAGATAATACAAATGATTAGGAATTTAGAATGATGGGAAATAACAATAGGAAATTAATAATATGCAGTTATGGTTCAGATTAATACTTTTGATTATCTTTGGAAGGGGTACTTGTTAATTTGGTCCTAGTTTCCTACTTTTCAAAGTGAAGAGGGACTCATGAGCAGTTTTAAGATTCACTTGCTTACAGAAAACAAAACCACACATTCATAACAAGCCAAGTCTTTCCTAGGACTAAAAACCAATAGAAATCTGTCCTATAGGTTTTTTTTTTTAATGTTTATTTTTTAGTTGTAGGTGACAGAATATCTTTATTTTATTTTTATGTGGTGCTGAGGATCGAACCCAGTGCCTTATGTGTGCTAGGCGAGCACGCTACCACTGCGCCATAACCCCAGCCCCTGTCCTATAGGTTTTTAAAAAGGCTACCATAGTGTAGAGCACTGTTATCCAGTATCCTTACAATGACAGATCTCTTTTATGTAAGCTGAACAGGCACACCAAAATCAACAAAATATAAAATGTTTTATATATATAAAACATATAAAATATAAAAAATTTAAAAACAGCAAAAATAATACTGAACAAGTTTATAGCTATTTGATAGTTTGTCTGGATCCAAAAATAAACATTAAAGTAAAGGAGAGAGCATTCTCTGAGTTTTAGAGCACCCTGAAATTCTGATAAAGTTAAACTAGGGTATACTAGGAGTTTTGTATACACATACATTTCAGGAGGGTACATGAACCCCAGGTTAACAATCTTCAATTTTAACACATGAATGGACCTTCCAGGTTTCAGGTATTCTTTTACAGATATAATTTCCCATAACCAAGTATTACATAGTAACTGGGTAGCAAATAATATAAGATTGTAGGGTCTAATAAAGCCCGAGATTCAAAATATTTTATTTTATCAATTAAGCATGGATCCTTAAGCTGAGAAAATCAACTGGTTGGAGAGCAGGGCCAATATTCTTATAACAATGACCAGGCACATACCCAAGAAGATGCATAAAATTTATTTCCTACAGGTGGGCTAATAAGATACCTAGAGGCATAGTATCATAGTTTTCCTTAGAAAATAGTTTTATGTCTTTTATAAACCTGTGTGGAAATGATTGAAGCTCAAAAGTTTAGTACCATAAAGCAAGAACATGTAATTTTTACCTAAAACTCTCCAACCAGTTGTCACCAATTGCTTATAGTTGTATAATTTTATTGCAGCAATCAGAAAAATTCTACCTTTAATCAATAAAATTAATGGTTAGCCTTCCAAGTTAAGTTAGTTGCAAATGGTTTCCTTGTTCTCCTAATTTAATATAATATGTACTGGACTATTAAAAATAATGACAGCTGCTAAAATGTGCATTGTTTTTAAAACAGTTCATCTTAAACCTTTTTGATGGTAATTAGGTATATTATGTTAAAATTCTTTCTGGTTTCTGGTATAAATCCTGCCATCAGTTTATAGAAAAACTTATCTCTTTATCCTTCAATCATTCACCAAACAGTCAATGAGCTTGAGGAAACACTAGTGAGCAATTCAGACACAATCCTTGATATTCTAAGTAGTCATTGTGGTGGGACAAAGGTAGGGGTAGAGTAAAATAATATAAGTAAAAAGCAGTTTTATGCTGGGCATGGTGGTGCATGCCTGTAATCCCAATAGCTCTGGAGGCCGAGGCAAGAGGATCACAAGTTCAAAGCCAGCTCCAGCAGCTTAGTGTGTCCTTGAACAACTTAGTGAGACCCTGTCTCAAAAATAAAAAATAAAAAGGGCTGGGGATATGGCTCAGTGGTTAAACACCCCGGGGTTCAATGCCCAATCCTCCCTGCAAAAGAGGAGTAAATTTAAAAAGGAGTCACCAAAAGATGTTCGGTGGAGACCTTATCTATATTTCTCTTCTTCGCTATTCAACATCTGACTAGAGACAGCCGGGCACAGTGGGGCTCACCTGTAATCCCAGCACTTAGGGAGGTTGAGAAAGGAGAATCATGAGTTCAAAGCCAGCCTCAGCAACAGTGAAGTGCTAAGCAACTCAGATCCTGTCTTTACATAAAACACAAGAAAGGGCTGGAGATGTGGCTCAGTGGTTGAGTACCCCTGAGTTCAATCCCTGGAACCAAAAAAAAAATCTGACTAGAACAGTCAAGAGATATTTAAAATACCCAACAATTCTTGTAACTTTTATTTTTATTTTTATTTTTCTGGGTACCAGGATTGAACTCAGGGGTGCTGGACCACATCCCCAGCCCTATTTTGTATTTTATTTAGAGAAAGGGTCTCACTGAATTGCTTAGTGCCTCACTGTTGCTGAGGCTGGCTTTGAACTCATGATCCTCTTGCCTCAGTCTCCTGAGCTGCTGGGATTACAGGTGTGCGCCACTGCACCCAGCCTAGCTTTGGGTTTATGCTTTCATTTAGGTTAACTCAGAACTGGTTATTTTCCAAATAACTTAAGGCTATAGAGCAATCAAAAGGTAGCAAAACATCAAATATTGCATGTAAAGTATTTCTTCGTCATGGTACTAGGCAACAATTGAGTATCTATGACTAAAGTGCCTCTGTTCTTCCTGCAGAATTTTTTTTTTCCAGTTTCAAATAAACCTCTAATTTTAGAATAGCTTTACATTTGCAGAAAAGTTGCAAGGATAATATGATGAGTGCCTGTATACTCTTGCTCATCTTTTCTTTTTTCACCTTACATTAGCATGATACATTTGTCCAAACTAATGAGCCTGTGATGATACATTATTAATTAAACTTATTTTATTCAGATTTCACTAGTTTTTTTTTCCTAACGTCTTCTCTGCCCCAGAGTCCATCCAGGATACCATACTATATTGATTTGTTGACTTTGCATGTTTTCTTAGGTTCCTCTGGGTTTTAACAATTTCTTAAACTCTGTTTTTGATGACCTTGCAATTTGGGGTACTAATCAGATATCTTGTAGAATGTCTCTCAATTTGGATTTGCTTGATGTATTTCTCATCATTAGACTGGGGTTATAAACTTTAGGGATTAAAACTACAGAGGTAAAGAACTGTTTTAGCACTTCTTATCAAGGGTACATACTATCAAGATGAATTATTACTGATAGTGTTTAACCTTGGCTAAGGTATTATTTGCTAGGATTTTCTATTGTAAAATTCCTTTCCCCTCTCTTTCTAAACTGTGATGTTTGGAAGCAAGTCACTAACCATAACCCACAGGTAAGAGTATGGAGAGCTGTATCTCCTTGAAGAGGGAATATTTACATAAACTATCTAGATTTCATGGAGATTTATTTCTTCTCCCCCTGTCCCCTGTATTGATTTATTGACATTTATTTGTACTTTTGGTTGTAATGTAATATTATATTTATTTTCTTGGTCAATTATTCCAGCTTTGGCTACTGGAGAGCTCTATAAGATAATTTATATTCATCTTTTATATTTTTGTGTCAGTCTTACACTTAGCCATTTCTTCAAGGAACTCTAGCTCCTTTTATTGGGGAATGATATTAGAAATCAAAATCTGAGTGCTGGCTTTATAGAATTTTGGTCTGATAGTGTCAGGCCAGTTCCTGGATGTCAGGGATCAGCTTTTCTTTGTCAGAAAGCATCCTTGACATTTCTTTAGACTGTCAACTAAATACAAGCAATAATGAAACATGGTTGCTAATGAAACTAATGTGATTTTTATACACTTGACAGAAAGCGTGTAAAATTGGGAGGGGCTGGTCTCCTTATACTCTGCATAGGTCCTGCTATACCTGGAAATCTTTGTTTAGTTTAGCAGGTAATAATTTATAATAAATATTAACAAATTATAGCACTTCAGATGGGATTGGCAACATTCATAAAGTTTGGAAACTGTGTTATCAGAATTTAATTAGAAGAATGATGAAATTAACTGTACATTAGATCTGAAAAGATATGGAGTAGATATCATAGATGGTTCCTATGCTATAAAATGGACTCTTGTGCTCCAGAAGGTAGACCAAGGACTAGTTGAATGTAAGTTATTCACCTATTACTTACTGGGTTTCACCAAATTTAAGGTGACACTAACTATATTTTAAACAAGGAATGAACTCCCTCATATGTTAAAAAATCTTAGTACTGAGTTGTTTTTTTTTTTAATAACTTTATTTATTTATTTATACGTGGTGTTGAGGATCGAACCCAGTGCCTCACACATGCTAGGCAAATGCTCTACTACTGAGCCACAACCCCAGCCCAGTACTGAGTTTTTGAAGCTATTTTATCTGTGCACTCTGAATTCCATCATTTTTATTCTTTACTTACTTTTAATTTAGTTGATTAGTAAAAGTTTCAGTCTGAAAGCTTACCAAGCACAAATATCTGCACTAAGCAATATTACTGCTCTCTATCAACCTACATTTCTTCAGCAGTTTGGCTACTAAATAATTATGTGCCCTGTTCTATCTCTTCCCTACCTAAAGGATAAAATCTGCATTGCAGTGGAGAGGTCCATAGACATCAGAGATTATCTTGATGATAGTACTAATCAATCTGTAGATACAGTTGTACTGCATACAAAAAGTGATGCATAACCAAGTCATATCAATTGTATTTCTACACCTTGATTCTGTTCATGTCACAGTATTTACGCTTCATCATTTTGGAGAAAGTCTATCACTATTATGAAGTAAATAAATCTGAACTACTTTCACGTTTGTCTGTGTTTAACATTACTTATATAGTATTCTGTTGGCTGATGAATCTTCCTATTGAATCCAAAACTTTGCTGCATTTGCAGAGTTCCAGGTAAAGGCAACTATTACATTTACCTCATAATTAGTTACTGAGGTTTTGAAGACAATAATGAAGGAAATATGGTCTCTACCTTGTCCTTAGGGAACTTAGAGAGTCTGGGAGAAGGAGTTTGTAAAACGGGGAAAAGATTTATTGTTCCCTATGATGAACACTTCATATTGATTCTGGGTGTATCTGAGGTGTGCCTTAGGTGTTCCTGGTGCTTTTTGTGTGGGCTTCTCACCATGCATGCCATTCTTGCATCTCAGTAACTTTCTTTACATGCAGTCTTTTTGCTGAGGGATTTATGTGAAGGAAAGGAACAATTGTGTCTTCTTATCTCTTTTCAGGGGTGATGATAATTGAAAAAGAGATTCAAGAAAGAACAAAAGTCACTGATAAGCTGATATATATTATCTATTCCTGTGGCTACAGGGAATTGGACAGCTAGGACGGGTGAGAGGTAACCAGTCAAAGGTGAAGTGGCAACTCATTCTTACCAGAGCAATAACCATCTCCTCTCATTGAAGATCCTAGTGATCGCATAGGTAGGATAATGGAAAATTTCTAAAGGAATGTGAGGTAGGAGAGGACAAGAGAAGGAAAAGGAAGAGGAAAAAGGAAATAGAAGAAGGTAGGCCCACTGCAGTGACAGGGCCTGCTGTTTTCTGATCATGTAAGTGGAATGTACACATCTCTTCCCAACTCTGCATTCAATTACATCATGTTGGTAGCTTGGGCTGGGGCTTTAGCTCAGTGGCAGAGTGCTTCCCTAGCACGCATGAGCCACTGGGCTCAATCTTTAGCACTGCATAAAAATAAACAAATAAAATAAAGGTATTATGTCCATATACAACCTCGTCCCCAAAAAATAAAATTACAAAAAGAAAAGAGTATTTACACCATGCAAGTTGCAAATGCTACTAATGAGGGCTTTTTCCCCATGGACAGCCAGTCGTCATCATAGCTTTACCAGTATACTGCTGAGTGTACTTACGTACCGAGAATGTGGACTCAAGTTCCAGTTATTTTCTTGTTTAAGAAAACAGGTTTTTCTCTCTCCTAGTCCCAAATATGAACTCAACTTTGTGGATTTTGGGCTGGAGGAGGAGTTTGATAGGGATTAAGACAGGAGATGGAAACCTCATAATTGCATTCAGGGACATGGACACTTTGTTCTACACTCACCATTATGGCATATACCAGTTATTCTTTTACAAGATAACTCTACCATCAAAGGAAGGAAAACACTCCCCTCTTTATCTTTTCCTTCTCCATTACAGAAGAGAAGGACTATTAGACTTTGCTTCACATATTTACATATTGAGAGTAAAACTGTATGTATTTTTATTTTTATTTCACTGTTTGATTCATGACTAACATTTACTTTTTATAGCAAATATAACTTATTTTACTTTGACCAATATATTTGTTGCTCCCCACTATTTCTATACACTTCTGATAACAGTACTTAGATTCTCCACTCTATCTGTATATGTTGATGGTATTGGCTTGCTTCTAGTGCCAAGATAGGCAGTAGTCAAATCTGACCAAAGTCATAGTGAATTGCTTAGGAGTGGACATGTGACAAATCAAAAGTTCCAGAATGCAGAAGCAGATGTGGAAAACTTGAGAAACAGGCATATATTTTTCTCCATTGAATATGAACCTGAGAGAATGTAAGCCAGGAGCTGCTAGAAGATGATGCCATAAATACAGTGTCAGTCCCTAGATCCAACAATGCCTGCAGTCTAAATGACTCCCAGACCTGATAGGTACAAACCCTGTATGATTTTTTTTTTTTTTGGCTAGACTATTTGGAGTAGTTTATGTGCAAGCAAGAATCCTGGTAAGCTATGTTTACACTTTAAGTTAAGAGAATTAGCAGTCTTTCCAAAGAACTCAATGATAACTTTTCTGATATTATGTTGACGTTTTCAATAAAAATAAATTATATATCCTTACTTTTATTTTTAGAGTATTTTACTAAATACTATAAATTATACTAAAATATTTATTTAGTATATAAATATAATAAAATACTTATTCTAAAATATTTACTTTACATTTGCATATAAAGATATATTTAGCTAAAATTAGAAGCAGAACTTATTTCATAGACTCTTGAGTATATTAGGAAGGAATACTCTTTTTTTGTTCATTCTCAGTTTTGACTGCTTTCACCCTCTGCAAGGCTCCTCCACGAATAGGCAGCTTTTTAAGAGCTATATCTGTATCAGCCAGAGGTCCTCCCAGTAATCGGGCAGGAGTGCTTTCCACTGTTACTACCCGGCCAGAGGGCACCTAAAAAAGCAAAAGGTAAATATCTGGAGTCTGTTTATAAAATTTTCAATAAAAGAAAACCCCAACTATTCTTTGGAAAAGACACAAAATGTAAGTAACTAGGAGGTAGCATGGCATAGAGGAAAGATAAGGGCTTTGGAGCCAGGAAAAGTGGGTTTGAATTCTTCTGTTGTTTATGAGCTTTGTAACTAGTGGCAAATTGTGTACAACTGAGGTCAACAGGAACACTGGCATGACATGAATATACTTGTCAGGCCAAGGAGGTACTGTACCTTGCCTACCAAAACGATGTAAAGATATACACTGACTAGCTTTGGGAGCAATTTCATAGGGAACTGAGAGGGCTGGATCTGCTCTAAACTAGTACTGGGAGAGGGTGGATAATCTTGGGGATAAATGAAATATACTTTAATGATGTGAATATTTGAACAGGAAAAGAAAGAAAGAAAGGAAGGAAGGAAGGAATGAAGGAAGGAAGGAAGGAAGAAAGAGAAAAGAAAGAAAAGAAGAGAAAAGAAAGAGACAAAAATTCCATAGAAATAACATTTTGGGACCCTAAATTTAATATCTATTAAACGAAAGAAGTGGAGAAAAATAATCTTACCGTTGTGTTAAGGCCTTTAATAACTGTCTGATGAAGTATTGCATTTTGTGGTTGCCCTTTGTATTTAGAGGCTTCTATAGCCTTTTCCTGAAGCCTTTTTGCTTTCTGAAGATTTTAAAATTAGAAATAAAATGCTATTAATTGCTATTTAAACATTAACTATGTTAGTTATAATGAAGATACAAAGTACATTTAATTCTGCTCAGCTTATTCTTTGACTGTTTATTAGGCGGCCCTGGGATCAGCATTTATTTATTTAGACCAAGAAGATAGTTACTACTGAGGGTTGAATCCTTTGTGTATTTAATAAGATACCAAGCACCTAAAAACACTCTGGTTATTTCCAGAGGTACATGTCATATATAACCAAGGAATGAAAAACTGTCCTGAGGAAATCAGATTTAGTTTAATATAATTTAATAAGCTATTATTAAATGGTATAATTTATAATTTACTAAATTTATATCAAGCTATGCACATTTCAAAATATGTTGAATAAGTATAACTCAGTATACTGTAATTTAAAATATTCAGAATAATATAAATTATATAATTTGTTGCAGTTATATTCAAGCTCAATATTTGAGGCACTAAACAAGTAAAATGTGAGGATGTAAGGTAACAAATGATCAACAGAGAAGCAGCTTCTTGTCATTAACTGTTCTTAAAAATACAAGCAGTTATGAGGATATTTTCCAAGTAAAGTTTGGAAGAATTTTTAGTGAAAGGGTGATACCTGGGACTTAGAGCTTATTTTTAACTTGGGTTTTGCTATCTTCATGTGTTTCCTCTATTTTCATGGATTAACTCAATAGTTACCAATTTCATATCTAGGGGAAGAACCAGGACATGAAAATATAAGCATATTAAACACATTAATGGAAAATATAGGAAAAAATTAAGACATTTTTAAAATGCATGGTGCTTTCTACAAGTGTCAAGAGAACAGTTAGCAGTATAAAATTTTTAGATTGGTTTCTAGCTGAAGCAGCTTATCAAATTTTTTTTCAAAGGGATATTTACCTCAAATTCTCATCTAAACTGCAATATGCTTCTTTTGGTAATCACAGAGGGGAAAGCTCTTTGGGGAAAGGTTAATACAGATTAGATGCTTTTTCTGTTCTTTGCTACTTTTCATATAAAAAAATCATTGAATAAGAAGGTTTAGAATGGAAAGTAGAGCATATTTCTCCAGTTCATTCCTGGCTATCAGCAGTCTTTACATAGGCCAAAAACACCACCTTAATTTCCCCTGCTACATCAAATGAAACTCAGAGTAGCAGCTGTTGTAGCTGTGAAAAGTCAGTTTCAGTTATCAAGCTAAATTGCATACAAGCACCTAATAGTGTTGGTATTCTACAGAAAGGTGACCAGACAAAAATAAATGACTATTCATTTCTGAAAAAATCTGTTCTTAAGAGTTGGTTATTTGTCGTATACATTGTAATACTCCAAAAATCTTACCTTTAGTGTTTTAGCATTTGATGTTCTAGCCAAGAAGTTTTCCCATGATTTATTAGCTAGTTCTCTTTGCTTGTGTGTGGCCTGTATCTGAAATGAAACAGGTAAGGGGGTTTCGGTTACTATGAAAAAATACTAAAAGGCTTGAAAGCATCTATTTTGAAGAAGCACTACTCTTGATAAGGAAAATGTTAAGGCCCACTAGAGAAAGGGTTAAAATATGCACAGAACTTAATTTAAAAAACAAAACTCTTAAAATGAAAAGAATCCTTTTCTCATATGTGGCTAAGGTTTGAACTGCTTTCAATGAAATGTAATGCAAAACTGCTTTTTTTTTTTTGGTATCAGGGATTGAACTCAAGGGGTACTTAACCACTAAGCCACATCCCCTATTTTATGAGCCCTATTTTATGTTTTTTATTTAGAGACAGGGTCTTGCTGAGTTGCTTAGTGCCTCACTGTTGCTTAGGATGGCTT
Organism: Geosciurus inauris; assembly: GCA_004024805.1. Taxonomy (NCBI): domain Eukaryota; kingdom Metazoa; phylum Chordata; class Mammalia; order Rodentia; family Sciuridae; genus Geosciurus; species Geosciurus inauris. The sequence continues at coordinate 22,555 of PVHX01003548.1, forward strand.
TGAACTCGCAATTCCCTTCTGAGCCTCCCAAGGTGCTAGGATTATAGGCATGTGCCACCACGCCTGGCTCAAAACTGTTTTTTTTTTTTTTTTTTTTTTAAATACAATAATCATTCTCAGCAAGAATGATTGTTTTACATGATTGCCATTTGTGAAGATAGATTATAAACCAAAGTAAACTAAGTACATGGTTTAACAGCAAATTCACAGGAGAAAATAAAGAAATTCCTGCTGGCCACTGATAATTAGTTTAGTCAAAATGATATTGGTGAAATTACTTTTAATATATGACTACAACAAGACAAGCAATTTTGTGAGAGCACTGAGTTTGTTGTGTAAATGAAGTCTAGGGAGGGAACTACTAACAAACTCAACAGATATAGTTCTCAACAGCTATCCATTAAACATATAATCAAAGGACACATGTCTGTGGTTGATATATGTTATTACTATTAAGATTAAATAGTGAGCTGTGCATGGTAGCACACAACTGTAATCCCAGCAACTCGGGAGGCTGAGGCAAAAGGATCACAAGTTTAAAACCAGCCTCAGCAATTTAGCAAGGCACTAAGTAATTTAGCAAGACCCTGTCTCAAAAACTAAAAACAGCTGGTGATGTGGCTCACTAGTTAAGCACCCATGGGTTCAATTCCTGGTACAAAAAAAGAAAAAAAAAAAAGATTAAATTATGAACCTAAGAATGGTTAACTAAATAACTGGTAAAAAAAAATGGGATCAGAGCTATGATAATAAATCAACAATTATCAACAAATCAACAATAATTAGTCAATACAGCAAATATTTTGCTATTTGAAAGAAATAATGATAGAGGCAACATAAATTCCAGTTCTGCTGCTCCACTTCAGAGCAAATAAACGGATTAAATGACAATACCCATGCAAAAAAGCAAAACAAAAACTCCTAGAAAGTAAAACTTTCAAGATATTGGTTGTATAAAATGGAATGGAATTCAAAGGTGGACACATGCAGAGTTCCTACAGCTGTAGGCTACGTGAAAAGGCCAGGCAATAGAAAACACTTTGGACATCACCTTAAGAGTTTTAATTTAATTGTAGTTACAGAGGATCACAAAGAAAAAGTGGAGAGTCTTCATCATTTTTGTATCTGTGGATAATTTAACTTAAATAACTACTTACCTTACTTGCTCAAAAACATATGACGTGTTCAGTTTTTGGAAAATGGCTATTTTCCTGACAAGACTTTTTTGATTAAGTCAGAGACCAGTTTGCCTCTGGATTTACAGCATGAATGCTCATAGCCAGCATTCTGCACTGTAGTGAAGGTGAAGCTGACTGACTGACTGATAAGCTGGTAGTTGGCATACCATTAAGGGCCTATCATAGAATGAGAGATGGGGCCAACTTTATGAGTTTTTTCATGTAGTTGCAGATAAACTATCAGATAGAATTTGTTATATGTATACATTTACATAGGCTACAATTTTTGGAACCTTGTTTGACATTTCAAAAAATGGAAGTGTTTCAGATATCACTTTACTTTTGAAAAATGTAAGACTGTAGAAATCAAATTATTCTGCCATAAAATGGCATTAAAATACTAATTGACTCTAAAACTCTTAACTCCATGGTTTCTTTAAAACTGCACAAAGACATTGAAAATAACTATAAGAAAAAAAGGATAAAGCAATCACAAATAAGCATATATATCCTAGGAATAACTTCCTCTAGTTTATACATTGAAATTAATGTGTTGTGCCTCAATGGTATTGTAGCTTACTTTTGCATATGCTTTTTGTTCACTTCGTGCATCTTGGCGTGCTTGGCTTTCAATCATCTCATTTTGCAGAGAAACAACCATTTTTCCAATATTTTCTGATGCTGTTGTAATACTTTCCAAAATTTTTTTATCTGCAGTGATGGGTCTCAACTTTTCTAATTTTATTTCTTCATATATTTCATTCCATATTTCTCCGATCTATTGTAACAAAGTTTAACAAAGTTATATTAACCAAAAATAAAGATATAATTTTAGGTAGCCCTTTATGTGGATGTTCACTTCTATTATGCTAACCCTTAAGCTTTCCCTAACTTACTACTTGGGAATAAGTTAAGTGCTTTGGGAATGATTCAGGGCACCAGTTACATTTGAGTACTCAGAAATAGCTTACCAAATAAATGTTTTTCATGATTCATTGTGTTCATGGATGTGGCTCCACCACCTATGGCTTATAATTATTTTATTTTCACAGCTTCAGAAACTACTGACTTATTCTCATCTATCTAAATTATTGCTGCTTTCCTCCATGAATCTCTGTACTGAAGGCTAGGTCAAGCTGAACTTGTAGGAGCAAGCATGGGGACTCCTGGGGCCGTAGAACAGATTCAACCTGATAAATTGGGTCCTGCCCCTCACTTCCTCACTGAAGCAAAGTATAACTGAATCTTAGACTTTTAATTATGTGCCTCCATCATACCCAAAGCTCCATCTCATATTCCATGTTGTCTAAAAATTAATGTGCTTCAATCTATTTAAATCTAGAATAAAACTTATGTATCTAAGATAGGGATAAAATTCAGTTTTACTTTCATTTGAAGATAGGGATTTATTAATTCAAAGCATTCAATATATAATTCTGCTGGGTGCAGTGATGCACACCTGTAATCCCAGCTACTTAGAAGGCTCAGGCAGGAGGATCGAAAGTTCAAGATCAGCCTGGGCAAATTAGTGAGACTGTCTCAAAACTTAAAAAAATAAAATAAATGAAAGGCTTGGGATGTAGCTTAGTGCACAAGATCCTGGGTTCAGGTTACCACAAAACAAAGGAAAACCAAGTACATTATTAGTACATAGTACTAAATCAGTATAAGGCAAATATTTACTTAATAAGATATTCCTGAAACTTCAAAAGAATTTATTTACTGATGAAAATATAACCAGTAAAGTAAGCATCCTAATATCTTTTGAGATTTGATCATGATATAAGCTAATAATAAAAGAATAATTTGACAAGCACTAATAATTTAATATGTAACAATATATGTAATCCTAATGCTCTCCAAAGAGAAGAAATTATATTATTAAAATTCTGATAGGCTTTTGAATAGCTCTATATCAGTAATATCCATCTTCTTTTATAAGCTAATAGTTGGATGAAATCTTATCCCATGGTGGGGGGAATAACTAATATAACTAGTGATATGTTTCAACAGTATCAGATGCCAAACAGGAAATAAAAACAACCCAGCATTGATGACTGCTCACAGCTATGTATAGATCTTTTATTTACCAATTTTTTGCCATAATACATTTTAATAACAAAGTTATTAAAACAGTACTTACTTTGAAGTCAAGGTATCTATGTATGATACAGAGAGTGACAAAATCTTCAGCGGATAGGCCAGGTAAATTTTCAAAATCTACACAAAGTTTAGAAATAGAGAATTACTTCAACAGAGCAAGTGACTCCAAGATGCATATATCTATCTTAAAAACAAATGCAAACAGTTACTTTTGATTTCCTAAAAAGTTTTTCCTGTGAGTGTTGGTTCTTCCTACAACATGACCTCTGCCGGGTCATCTTTACCCAGTCATTAGTAGAGAAATAATTCTGTTTTGTGGTGAGACAATGATATTTTATTTCCAGAAGCTGAAGAATGAAGATGTCTTCCTTAACATGAAGCAAAGACTTTTAAAAAAACACCTTACGTGATTCAGAATGTTAATGTTTAAGCCTAATCATCTAAACTAAGCCCTTAATTCAGGCTGTACACTAGAATTGTCTGGGAATCTTTAAAAATTACTGATGCTGGGGTCCCACATCCAGAAATTCTGATTTATTTGGTCTGTGTTAGAGCCTAGGCATTGAGGTAACAATGGAACATGCATTTATTTGTGTTAAAGGGACTTTTGAAAAATGGATTCCAAAGCAAGATCTATGTGCAGTGACACTCAGCACAAAAGAAAAGCTCTTGTGAATGTGAGGCACAGCTTCTTACCTAGTTTGCCCAACACAGCATAAATTTTTGCTCTGATATTCTCTGCAATATCCATAACTGCAATCGATGGGCAGTTGGCAGGGAGTGGCATGATTTTCTGCTCTTCTTGAAAACTAGTAAATAGAGGTTTCTTTGTATCTAATAATTGGAGACCATGAAATATAAAATAGACAAAAACCACTGTAAATAAATGCTTAATTTTGAGACTGTTCTAACCAACATAAAATACATAAAAACATTACAGTGCCTTACAGTTACTTTTTTTTAAAGCACAATCAGTAATCTCTTAATCTCTTCCCTACTCTGTGACAAAACTGTGCAGCTCAAGTCACAATAGCTAAACTGTGGAACCAACCTAGATGAATGGATAAAGAAACTGTGGTGTATATACACAATGGAATATTACTCAGCCATAACAGAGAATAAAATTATGGCATTTGCAGGTAAATGGATGGAGTTGGAGAATATCATGCTAAGTGAAGTAAGCCAATCTCAGGAAACCAAATGTCGAATGTACTCGTTGATAAGTGGATGCTGATCCATAATGTGGGGAAGGACATGGGAACAATGGAGGAGCTCTGTTCACAGGGGTGTGAGGGGGGAGGGGGCATGAGGACAATAAAGGTGGTGGAATATGATAGCCCTAACTTTATGTATGACTGTATGTATGTTGTGATTCTATATCACTTATAACCAGAGAAATGAAATGCTATCCTCTGTGTACAATGAATCAAATTGCACTCTGTTATCATGTAAGCCTAAACAGAACAAATAAATAAATTAAATATGAAAAAAAGCAGAAAACCCAAATAAGCTTCTTTAGGAAGTAATGTTAAAGAAAATAGTCCCATACCATTTTTTTGAAAATATTCTATAAAAATACAAACCTCCTACTAATTTACTTGGCTTTCTTCCAATCTGTCAGAATTTACAATAGCAATTTCTTTAAACACATGTGAAAAGATCTTAAAAAGAGTGACAGTCCTTGTATTTTCCTATACCTTTCAAAGATTCCTTTTAAAAAATATACATCTAATTGCTTCTTCTAACAATTACAAAACACTTACCAATGATCTTCCCATTTTTATCACGTTTTACTCCTAGTTCTTTTTCTTCCTTTCTCCACAATTTAATTAAAAGACTAGCAGCTGTCTGATCCTTCTTCCCTCGCCAAGCATTGACATGAGCCGCAGTTTTGGGATTATCACAAAATTCAACCATTATTCCAAGTATTAGGTTACAAAAATTTTTTTGGTTCAACTTCAGTAAGGAAAAAAACATAAAAACACTTGTAAATTCCTTTTTTAAACTTGATTTCGTGTTAAAAGAATAATTTTTTTTTTTTTTTGGTACCGAGGATTGAACTCAGGGGTATTCAACCACTGAGCCACATCCCCAGCCCCTATTTTTTTGTTTTTATTTAGAGACAGGGTCTCACTGAGTTGCTTAGCGCCTCACCATTGCTGAGGCTGGCTTTGAACTCGGCAATTCTCCTGTCTCAGTCTCATAAAGAATAAATGTTTTAATGAATGTTTTCAAATATTAGAAATTTAAAAAGATAAAAAGATTTTTAAAGACTATTTTAAAATAAGTAGTCATAATCACACCTCATGGCCAAAAATGTATTAATTTGATTGAACTGGAAAAGGAAGATTTGCAAAAATAAGTGAAGATGTTCATTTTAAGTGAAGCAAGGTCAGCAGTGACATGGTCCTCTGCAATTGCATAATCTTTCCATTTTACATGTTTTATTAAGATTTTAAAAGATTCATTACTAGCTCTAATCTCTTTGTTATCAAGAGAACTGATAGTAACTAAGTGAAAGTCAAATCTAAAATAAAAAATGAGATATAATTTTGTATTTTAACAATTGTATCCATAAAAAGTGCATTTAAGCATTCAAGAAAATGTTCTGGTTACCAAGCATATTTCATAGCAACATGTAGGTTAGAAAATTCCATTGAGACCAATGGCATCCATATAGTAATTTTTCTATGGGACGTATTTTTTGGTTGATTAACTTTTATAAATTCTGCTAACAGAATAAAGCAAAGGAAATATAACCTGTTTGAGTTGCAACATAATCAGTTTCCATTTAAAAAAAGATAATATTACCTGCAAAGGTTTTTATAAGTTATATGAGACTGGTTGGCATATAATCAGCTCTCAATAATATTTAAACATTATTAGCCATTATTATTACACATTTAATAAATATTTTAGCAGAATTGCATCAAGCAAGCAAAACCCAGAACTGAGTTTTTAAAGAAAGAGGCAAATGTCAAAGGTTGAAGTTGATATAAAAATTAAAGAATATTTATAATTTGTAAAGAACTTTATTGGCTCAGTTCAAATTAAATACAATATAATAATATGTATTAATAGCAAATACATAGCAATAATATGTGTCAGGAATTGTTTTAACCAATGTATATATGTGTATGCATGTATATAAGCACACTCACTAGAATATGCATGAACACATATACATACACAATATCACTCATTTAACCCTTCCAATACTGTGCTGGGGTAGATTGTTATTCTTGTTTTATAGATGAAGACAAAAAAATGGAGTTATTAACCAATTTTCTTTCAGAATCATGAAGGGACACAAATAATTTTAGCACATTTGTTGAATCAAGAATGGTGACAATCATAGACTATGACATGGCTAGAACTCTGCATGAGACTCTCCCTCAAAATTTCTCGAAACAGAATTATAATTTTACTCTCATATCATTTTGACTATGAACCCTACTGAGAATTGAGGCTAGGATTGAGGTTTATATTCTTCACAGTTGACTGATAGCTTGATGGTGACTATTTACTGGAAGGCTTACTATGCTCACTCCTGCTCATCCTGCAAAATGATGGTTTGTGACACACCATCATTCATATCACTTCCAAACTACAAAGCACCCAGGTTTGATCCCCAGCACTGCAACAGCAGCAACAGCAGCAGCAGCAACAATAATAACAAATCTTATCTTTGTCTTGTGGCTCTTAACTTATACCAGGAGAAAAGCTCGAAGCTATTGATAAATGACTGCATTTTTTTTGGCACTGGGGATTGAACTCAGGGGCACTCGACCACTGAGCCACATCCCCAGCCCTATTTTGTGTTTTATTTAAAGACAGGGTCTCACTGAGTTGCTTAGCACCTCACTGTTGCTGAGGCTGGCTTTGAACTCTCAATTCTCCTGCCTCAGTCTCCCAAAGTGCTGGGATTACAGGCATGTGCCAGTGCGCCTAGCTAAATGACTGAATTTTGATAGAGTCCAGTTTTTTACGTACTTTTTTCTCAGTAGGTGGATAGTGTACAAAGAAATAAATTCTTTGCTTATATGTATTTGGGAATACTAACCTAATTAAACTGATTTCTTAACTGGAGAAATTTTCAGAACCTTTAATATGCTAGTGCTTTATGAATCTCCAGGAAGGATTTTGTTTAAAACAATATATTTGAATATGATTTGGGGGTACATTTCTTTACAAAATAGTGTTTTGTGGTATTTGGTTTGGAAAAAGTCAATAAAGACATATTTATCTTTTTTTTTTACAATTGTTGTAACCATACTTACTGCCAATATATCCAAAAGGAGAAAAATACCTTCCTTTGCAAGAAAGTAATCCTCTGAAGAATAACATCCCAAAATGCAGCACCTTAAATTAAAAGAAATTCATTCATTTGATAAAATTTATTATTAAATTCCAATTTGCAGAACTTTCTATAAAAGCATTTTCAAAGAACATTTAATGTTTTTCTTCATTCCTTTAAATCAAATAGTTAATACTTTTAACTTAAAAATAGAACTTTGAACAAACCATACCAGTGTAGTTTAATTTCAACTACTTTTTTAAACAAAAAGCAATTATTTTTTTCTTTATTGTTAGGTCAGATCAGAGTCCAGGATGTCCAATTAGAGGGACCGATCAGGGCAGCTACAAAACAGAGCTGACATCACCAGTAGACACGCCTTTTGTCAATCAGCGGGTTTTTCCTGACCTATCCAGGAAGGACTCTGGCCTTCTCTTCCTGCCCCCAAACCCTCCCCTTCCTGACTGGGCCTTTTGAAATTCTCTCTATACCGGAGCCCCAGCGCCGTTTCTCCCAGACACACTCTGATAGAGGGAGAATTCAGCCCAAGAGCTTATATTTCCAATAAAGCCTTGCTGAGCGGCTTTAATTCATCTCCTTCTAGTCCTCTGGTCTTTACGTTTATAACTTCCTATTTCTTTTCTGCAAGTCCAACATTCTCTTTTGCTTTCATTGAATGAATCATTCTTAAAGATCTCCTCCAGGGCTACTTTTACCATTTTCTCCAGTGGGGAATATGGGTTGAATAATCCACTGCTGGTGCTAGTGGTGGTGGTAGTCAATAGCAACAAAGACTAATCTCTGCTCCTCTCAGGGATTGCAAGCCTGCTAGGATCACATCCCTATGTCCCTTTCTTAAGTTTGGCCCCCTCTTGAACACAAGGGGACCCTGTTTCTACTGCTTATTTCATGATGATGTTTGTTGGGGGTGAGGAAGGGTAGTTGGTACCCCAAAAGCCAATAATTTGACCTCTTCCATTTAAGCAGTTTGTTTTATCACCTCTGGGATGGCCACACATTTAGGCAGTTAGTTTGTGAGAGTGATTCTGAATGAGATAAACAGTTTAAGTGGTGTGAATAAAGCAGATGTCCCACCTAATGGGGATATATCTTTCCCAATTAATTGAAGACCTACATAAAATACAGAGTGTGAGTAAATGGGAACTCTTTAGCCTGATTGCTGAGTTGGCACATGAACCCTCAGACTCAAACTAAAAAACTGGCTCCTCTTAGAGCCTAAGCCTAGCAAGCTTTAAAACTGGGACTTAGGCTGCTGGCTCTCTTGGTCCTCAGGTCTTCAATCACCATATGGAACTATACACAAGCTCTCCTGGGTCTCCAATTTGCTGACATTCTCTCCCAGCTTGGAACTTTTCAGCCGCCATAATTGTGTGAGCCAATTTCTTATAACAAGTCTCTCTCTTTTTTTTAAATATTTATTTTTTAGTTGTAGGTGGACACAATATCCCCATTTTATTTTTATGTGGTGCTGAGGATCGAACCCAGTGCCTCCCGCGTGCTAGGCAAGCACGCTACCACTGCGCCATAACCCCAGCCCCAACAAGTCTCTCTTTATATTACTTCTACTGATACTGTTTCTCTGGAGAATTTTGACAATATCTAAGTGCAAAGGATCAAAAACCGCTAAGACAATACTGACCACAAGAATAAACAGAGAGGCTAGAAATAGAGACAAAATATAAAAATAATTTGTATAAATAACAGTGAATGCTTCTGCTTTTTCTAGACTAGGTCAACATGGAGTGGGTTTAAATCACAAAAACAATGATTTAAGTTTAGATATAAAAGTGGTTTACTGTTTGAGTGATGAATGAGATTACTTTCCAAAAGATATTGGTGTCATTTTTGGACTACCTTAAAGAAAAACACATAGCATAAGATATCTCTCAGGTGTGGTTTTGAGGGAAGAAAACTGTTGTATATAGCTATAGATTTAATTTTCAGATACTGTGATTCTACCTAACTTGGTTACAGTAATACTTACCAAATGCTGTCCAATGTACTAAAAAGAAGTACATTATAGCCTAATCCACTCTGTATCTTCTTGGGGTCTGTTTTCATTACATAAAGAACTATATCTACTCCTTCAGTTCCAAAAATTTCCTGTTTAAGAGATTTGTTTAGAATTATTTCTTGAAATAAAAATGTGATCTCTTATCCCAACTTCACCCTGTCCCCTAAAATCACTTTTTACCATGCAAAATATTATTAGCAACATTGTTTAGAAAATAGTATACTTAATACAATTAAAAATTATACTCATTTGGGCTGGGATTGCAGCTCAGTGGTAGAGCACTTGCCTTGCATGCGTGAGGCACTGGGTTTGATCCTCAGCACCACATAAAAATAAATAAATAAATAAATTGTGTCCATCTACAACTAAAAAAATATTTAAAAAATTATACTCATTTGTTCTCAGGTATTTAAGACAGATTATTCTACATTATTTTAAGAGAAGATTTAATCAACATATCAACTTAATATCCTTTTATAATTTTTGTTTTATTCTCTTTTTAAAAAAATAAACCATGGGATGTTCCCCTTGATTTTCTTCCATGAGTGCTATCTAGAATTCAGTTGAATACTATACAATAATAACTACCATGGAAGATTTTGTAATGCTCCCAACAGAGAAATTACTATATAAATAGTAGTTAAATCTTTAATAATGTATGTAAAATTACTACCATTTAATAGTTTTCCTTTATCAATTACATCTCATTACTTTGTTCTGTTCTATTCATAAGCAAGATTATGAGTCTGTTCCAGAAAGTACAGGCACATGGTACAGGCACAAGAGTGCAGAAAGTTGCATGAAGGCGTGGAGCTAAAACTACATTCACTATTCCCGTTGCCTCTCTCTAAAATCTATCTAAACCTTCATAATTTTTTATTTTTATACTTTTAGTTTCATCTTGGTATTTAAGCTGTCAAGTTCTAAAACTCAGAACTTACTGTGGAGCTAAAAGAGATCAAAAGACATCAAGCTCCTATTCTAACTTTTGGTTCTACATAAGAATGTAATTCAACCCTCCAAACAACATGTATAACAGAATAGTCCTCTATAGAAAATTGGCAGTTTCTTATACTGATAAAAATACAACTTTATGTTTATCAATTTCACTACCAGATATTTACTCAAGAAAAATAAAAGAATTATATGTACAAAAAAGACTAGTGCAAGAATTTTCATTGAAGCTTTATTCATGATTGCTTCAATGGAAATAACCCAAGTTTCTATCAATAAGGTAATGAATCAAAAGGTTTTGATATATTCATACAATAGAATACCATTCAGCAATAAAAAGAAATGAACTATTGATATATTAAACAATATGGATATATTTCAGAAATATCTCTGTTATTTTTTTCTAGATGACAGAAAGCAGACAAAAAAGTAAATACTATGTGATTCTACTCCTATAAAGTTAAAGAACAAATGAAACCAATATATAGGCACAGAAATCAGAACACTGCTTGTCTGGAGGCACATGAGGGGGATGGCTACTAAAGGGATAAGAAATTTTTATAGGGAGATGGGAATATTCTATGTTTGAATTAGAGTATTAGTAATAAACCTAATAAAATATATTCAAAATCTGTACATTATACTGTTTGTAATTAATTTTAATTATAAAAAGAATACTAAATCAAACCATAAGATTAAAAAAAAGAAAAGCATTTATAATCACTTTAAAGAATTCATATGATTGGGAGATCTCAACAAAATTTTGATTTATAGACATACATACCTTCCTTTGAATATGGTGTTCACAAAGTCCAGATAAGATGAGTAATATATCAGACTGAATTTCTAACATAATGGCCTCTTCTTTTTCATTAGTCTTACTTATAATATTTTTAAAGATTCCTGGTATAAAAAATTAAAGAATGTAAAGTTATTGCATACCATATTTTCATTTTGTTCAGTTACTATTTGGAAATACCTTCCAAAAAGCTTCTTCATCTAGAGAAACTATTTTAGAAGGGGTTGTTTTCATGGCATAGAAACCTAGAAGCTGTGAATGAAGAATGATAAATGGACTACTTAAGTTCTCAGTACAACCAATCAGTAGCCCCACATGTATAGAATTTCTGTTTATACACATATATAAGTCCCACACATATACAGAATGTCTCAGTACAATCATTAGTTTCACATATATAGAAATTCTAGTGCAGAATTAATGAAGTGTCACTAAAAGATGCCCTAGCAACTTGATACACTGCCCAATACATTTTGTTTAAAACTACATAGAATTTTAGCCAGACACAATGGTGCACTTCTATAATCCCAGCAACTCAGGAGGCTGAGGCAGAAGGATCGTGAGTCTGAAGGCCAGCCTCAGCAACTTAACAAAACCCTAAGCAACTTAGCAAGACACTATCTCAAAATTTAACAAACAAATAAATAAAAAGGACTGGGGTTGAGGCTCAGTGGTTTAATACCTCTGGGCTCAATTCCTAGTATCCAAAAGAAAAAATTTCATGAGAAATTTTTTGAAGAATTTTTGAAGAATTTCATGAGACAGAGATGAATACTTTTGCAAATATATGACCAAAATATCAAGATTGTAGTTTGCCTCATCTCTTCCCCTTCTCATGGTTTACAGAGCCCATTTTTAAAAACAAACATAGAAGATCTAAGGATGTTTCCTATCTGTCATTTAAAAAAAATTTTTTTTAGTTGTAGATGGATCTTTATTTAGTTATTTTATATGTGGTGCTGAGATTGAACCCAATCCCTCATATATGCTAGGCAAGTGCTCTACCACTAAGCTATAGCCCCAGCCCTCTATCTGTCATCTCTTGCTGCTTCTCCTCAACTTTAGGTAGCAGAATTCTATGTCCTTTAAAAACCCTTCCCATCTAATCAAAACTGAAAAGGACTTTAAAAACCAGCTATTAATACTGATGAAATGACATTCAGAATAAAATTTTGCTTCCTCAAAAAGGAATTTCCTTTATGGTTTAAATATTGAATCAAACTAATTTTTCCTCCGTTCAAGGGATTAATGTCTTTAGTAGGAAGGTATATAACCATGTTTCCAAAGAAATCACAGCCTACTTGCAATAGCTGGCCCTAAGCAACTATTGTTGGACCTGTGAGGATGAATTACAGGTGAGGGCTCAGACCCTAGGGAATACAGCTGAACATGCTGGAGGGCCAGTGCAGGGACATGCCATAAAGAGAGGGATATAAATTCCTTTATCAGGATATCCTGTAACTGGCTGGCCACAGGTCTGTTTCTCTTTTCTAGATTATCTCATTCTCTTTCCTGTTGGGGTATAGGCCTGTAACTTTCCCCATGATCTGTAACCCATAGTACATTTATACTGAATTATTTTCCTCCTATATAGCTACCCTTCAACTCCCTGCCTTTATATTCTCTTTATTCTATTCTAAATCATTCTATTTTGTCCAGATTTTTCTTCCTAAAACACAGTATTGTATACATAGCCTCATCTGATCAAAACCATTAAAGTCTTCCCAGGAAGGATGAAATTCAAACTCTGTTGTCTTCCACTCAAGTCTTTTTCCAGCTTAGTCCCTGACTGAACAATTCACCTTATGTCACGGCATTTGTCTTCACAAAACTTTGGCTCTACTTGAACTATTTCTGAACACATAGCTATGCACATTTCAGCAGTATGTCTGCCCATGCTCTCTCTCTGCTGAAAGAGCAACCTTTTTTTGTTAATCCTTTTATTTTTAATATTTATTTTTTAGTTGTAGGTGGACAGAATATCTTTATTTTTTTTTAATTTTTATGTGGTGTTGAGGATCGAACCCAGTGCCGCCCGCGTGCTAGGCGAGCATGCTACCACTGCGCCAAAACCCCAGCCCTTTTTATTAATCTTGAAACAACCTTTACTCTCATAGGCTACTATTAAGCCTGCCCAACCTTGAAAACTATCCACTCGTCTTAGTTTCTGTGACATTTTCTCTTCATACTACTCATTTGGTACCTAAATTAATAATGCAGGGTAACACATGCTTTTTTGTTTTGTTCTCATCAGGGACAATGTTCCCAGTGTTCTCATTTATATATTCTGTAATCTCAGTGTCCACACAGAAAGTGTATTTACATAGAAACTGCATTTATAAAATGATTACTTTTTTTTTTTTTTTGGCTATTGGGGATTGAACTGGGGTGCTTTACCACTAAGTTACTTTCGGAGTCCTTTAAAAAATTTTTTTAAAAAAATTTTGAGACAGGGTCTTACTAAGTTGCTTAGGGTCTTGCTAAATTGCTTTGGCAAGCAAAGCAATCCTCCTGCCTCAGTCTCCCAGGTCACTGGTATTACTGGCATGCTCCAATATGCCCAGCTTAATTACTATTTTTTGATCATATTACCACTACAAAGCCCTGTTAGATTAAAAAAAGATAAGTTTTCTGCCTTTTAGAACTCACTAATAAAGATAAGCTTCTTTTTAGTTAAAGGGAAAAAGTTCTACTAAGAGAACTCTTGTTATTTGCTTTCTCTTTTTCCTAACCCATCCATTCAGCCCAGATAGGATTAAGACTTCTTCCTATATATTCAAAACTGTATTTTCTTTTAGGCTGGGCCTTAATACTGAATTTCATGCAACAGTATATACATGGGTGTAATAAAAATAAACTTTCAAATTTGGTCAACCTAAGCAAATTTATAAGGTAAATAAATATTTTTGCTTAGTCCCCCCCCTTCTTTTGGGTATGTTTCTTTATTCTTTCTTGCATTATAATTGGAGGGCATCATCCCTCTCCAGTAATGATGGATGAGAAGGTACTTTAATGGGAAGAAGAGTTTTTGAGTAGGCATTTATAATTAATTGACATCCAGCAATGCTATAGTTAGAATCTTGAATGTCCCCCAAAGGCCCATGTGTTGAAGACTTGATCCCAAGCCTATGGTGTGATTAGGAGGTGGTAAAACCTTTAGGAAGTAGAACCTAGTGTAATGAAGTTAGGTCACTGGGAGGCCTGTCCTTGAAGGGGATATTGGAACCCTGGCCCCTTCTTGCTCTTCCTGGTCACATGAAACGATCAACTTCCTCTGCCAAGTGTTCCTACCATAATGTATTGCTTCACTACAGGTCCAGAAGCAACAGATCAACTGACTATGACCTGAAACCTAAGCAACTGACCATGACCTGAAACCTAAGAAAACATGAGCCATATTCAACCCTTGCTCTTTATAAATTGATTGATCTCAGGTATTTGTCATAGTAAAGGAAAGCTAACACAGCAGATTACAGTCATCTCTGTAATTTTGAATTATTGGTTCCAGAGTCCCCTAGGATCCCAACATCCATGGGTGCCCAGGTTGCATGTATAAAGTGGTACAATATTTGCATATAAACTATGCATATCTTGCTGTATACTTTAAATCATCTCTAGATTACTTACAATCCATAATACAATGTAAATGCTATGTTTGGGGAGTAAAGACAGTTGTTGTTTGGGGAGCAATCACGAGAAAAAAGTCTGTATATTCTCAACACAGACATAATTTTTCTTTTTAGAGTAAATTCTGATCAGTGGTTGAATCTTTGGATGTAGAACCCAAGAATCTGGAGGGCCAACTGTATATTATTTACATGAAACAATCACAACATATGAATGACTGATTCAGCTTTTAATTTTCAAAGTCAGGAAAGGTAAAGGCTGGAGAACTACTTATTTTTAAGTAACAAAATGTAAAGCAACTTTGGTTTAGGAGTTTTAAATTTCACTCTGGGATTACATGTATATGGTTTTCAGAACAAGGTGACTTAACACAATTAATTCTAAGTAGAAAATCAAGGATATTCTGATATTTCATTTCAGAAAAGAAATTTGTGTATACATTTTTGTATATACAATATACCAGTGTTTCAGTATGTCAAATACATTGGAAAATGTAATGTTATCCTTCTTAATGGATCTAAAAGGCTTGGCCAAACATGATGATCTCATTACTAGAAGAATGAAACATAATAATGGCCCATCAAAATAAAAAAAAGAGAATCCTAAATGAAATGGTTTCTTAACTAAGGAAACAATGTTTAAAGGATTAGTGATTAGTATGTTTTATGAAGAAGAAAAACTGATTTATAGCAATAATATAAAACAAAAATCAAGAAAATCTTCAGCACTTTCTCAGCCATAAAGACAAGACAAATGTGTAGAAACATTTTAAACTAATCCTCTGGTATTATAAATGACCTGTTTTCATCAGAACGCTGCCATGTTATATTTTACCTATTAGCTGCTGAATTGTTCCCTTCTCACAAAGATCTGTATTTACAGTCTCATCTTCGAGGTAGACCATGGCTCTCAGGAGTCTTAAACTGTAACGCATCTGGGCAAACTTGTTGCCACGGCCACCCGCACCATGAAAACTGTTACCATGACTAATGAAGGGATCTGTGGAGAAAAAAAATAATAATTTAATTTATGTCAAGAAATTTAAAGCCAGGTGCAGTGGTGCACACCTGTAATCCCAGCACTTTGGGAGGCTGAGACAGAATTGTGAGTTCAAAGCCAGTCTCAGCAAAGGCCAGGTGCTAAGCAACTCAGTGAGACCCTGTCTCTAATCAAATACAAAATAGGGCTGAGGATGTGGCTCAGTGGTTGAGTACCCCTGAATTCAGTCTCTAGTACAAAAAAAGAAAAAGAAATTTAAAACACAAAACATTTCAAATAAACAATGTATCAGATATGTATCTATATATAAATTTAAATAGTTGTTAATTTTTTTTGTCATTTATTTTCATTCTTTTCAGAAGAATAAGATACTGTCCCTTCTTCCTCTCCTCCTTAAGTTTCTCAGAATGGAAATACATGCTTTAAAATTTTACTCAAATGTATCATATTATATGTATCTTTTGCAACTTTCTTTTGTTACTTCATATTACATTTTAAACATTATTCATGCTGTCACAAGTAGATCTAGGTAATTAATTTTAACCCTGTTCAGCATTCATTTTATAAATGAATCATTTACTAGTTAAAACTGCCATAATGAACATTCTGGTTCATGTCCTCTTCTTCCCTCAGAGAAGAGGTTCATGTAACAATGGAATCACATGGAGTATATTCATTAAATCTTATCCAAATTTCCAAATTGCTTCTTAAAATTGTTATATGGATTCAATTGATTTTTTTCAATCTGTAAAATGGTAATGAATTTTAATCTTAATTTGCATTTCCCAGATTACCAATGAGGTTGGGTGTGTTAGATTTTTTTTTTAATTTGAGGTTTTCTGTGACATGAAAGTCCTTATACCTTGAATATATCTCTACTGAATTATCTTCTTGTTAATTTGTTGGAGTTCTTTATGAACTTACAATTTAATAGTTAAGGGGGTAGAAAATATCTTCCCTCAAATTGTACGTTGATATTTTATTCAGATTTTGTCCTTCAGCCATTTATAACTTTTATAATTGTCAAAATATCAACCTTTTCCTATACACCTTAAGTTCATGAGTCTCTTCAAAGACATCTTTTCCTCTGCTGATATCTATCATATTTTTCTATGTTTTTCTCTAAGAGTTCTATAGTTTAACTCTTCATATTTATGTCTCTAATTCATTTTGCAATTGGTTTTTCACAACTAAGTAAAGGGAGCTAATTTTTACTTTTTCACATTTAGGGTCAATTCTCCAGTGGCAATATCATCTCTAAAAATGCCAAATTTCCATGTATTGCATTCCATTAGACTATCCCTGACCCAGTACCACATGATTTTAGTTACTATAGCATTACAATATGTCTTGATAAAAAGTCAGGCAAGGGGCTGGGGTTGTGGCTCAGTGGTAGAGTGCTTGCCTAGTGCATGTGAGGCACTGGGTTCAATTCTCAGCACCACATATAAACAAATGAAAAAAATAAACGTCTATCAACAACTAAAAAAAAAATTTAAAAAAAGCCAGGCAAGTTCTTCCTTCTTTTGAAAGTTTCATTTTTGCTTTTGCTTCCTTTGAAAGTTTCATTTAGAAGTGGCATTATATTTAAAGTTAATAAATGTTTAGAACATTGTCCTGAGTATTTTGTGTTGGTTAAAAGTGTGGATTCTGGAGCCTGTGTTAAATTTGTTTTGCCTTTTAATGTATGGCCAAAAACAAGCAATTTAACTTCTCAGTTCTATTTACCTAGCCAATCAGAGATCATAATAGTAACTATATCTCCTAAGTTTGATGGGAAGACTAAATGAATTAATAATACTTGTAAGGTGTTTAAGGCCTAGCATATAGTAGATCCTCAGTACTGTTAGATATTTGTCTTCCTCTTACTAAGCAGCATTTTCCCTTATATCCTTCTATAAACATAAATAATATGAAATATAGACAGAATAATTGTTTTAGTTAGAGGAAACTAAACAAGCCTAATTTTAGTAAACTTAGTATGTTAGAAACTAGAGAATAAAAAGGCTAATTTTTTATACCTCTCTCATGATATTCATTCTATTTATCTAACTGAGATAGGGTCTTGCTAAATTGTCCAGGTTGGTCTCAAACTCAGGCTGAAATGATCCTCCTACCAAAACCCCTGGGATTGCTAGGAATACAGGCACACACCAAAGCCCCTAATGATTCTTGATCTAACAAAAAGGCATCATACAAAATTACTTCCAGAGCAAATTACTACTAGAAAAGAAAAAGTATCTTCCTGATACACTTTAAAATACAAGTACATATGTATTTCCTTTTCAAGAATTAAAATAAGATACTAACACAAATTGGGGCTTTGCTAATTTGGTAGACTACATATGGAATCATTACTTTTGGCTAGAGATCTAGATTTTAAGTTCCATGAAGTTAAGAATTTTTATTTATTTTAATTATAAATGTATTTTAGCAGATAAAACAGTATCTAGTGTCTAGCAGGCATTTAATAAATTTCTGCTGGATGAAAGCATTAAAATATCACCAGGAATTATGTCTTTCTTAAATATTGTTTTTGAATAGGGCTCATAATATAAAAATCTAAAAGATATTATATGTATGATTTCTTTTAGGTATATATCAACTATCATTATAACATTTACTAATGTCCAACTTTGAAATCTCAGTGTTTTTCTTAAAATATATAAATATACCAAAAGGCAGACCGATTTTTTATTTCTCTTCACTTTAATTAACTTTACTGTTTCTTCTATGAATATGTTGAGAGTTCAGGTAAAATATGTAGATTTTAACTCTGATAGGACTCCTGAAAGGCCACTCACCTTCACTGTCACACCATTCTAGAAATGCCAGTACGCGGGCATTTCCCTGGCATGACATGTATTCTTCTATTAATAAAGGAGCCACTGATGACAAAGTGGCAATTGCATGCAGTTGTAATTCTTCATGCTGTGCTGCAGACCATTCGATTATTTTGTGTCTCTCAGGCTTTTTAACATAGGTGAACAAAGCCAAAACAACTTTGCCATCAATTAATAGCTATGAGAAAGGGCAAAAGATAACTTTGTTAGAAGTATACTCAAATAACTTTATTTAATCTAAGAAAATTAAATAACACATTTCAAATTTGATGTTTTATTGATGATCATTCCAAAATAATCCTTTTCCAAATATCACATCTATGACAAATATAAAAAAAATAAAAAATGTAACAACAAAAACCTCAACGGTAACAGCAGTTGGTTAGGATCCCCTTTTCTGAGGTACGCATTCTTTAGCTGACAATAATATATGTATTAATTTTTTGTCTATGCTGCTTATATATATACTTTAGCTCCTGATTCTAATAGAACCATACAAATAGAAAACTTGGGGCATTAATAAACTGCTGGCATTTCTTTCCTCACTCCCTTTTTCCAAAGGAAACTTTGTGTTTGTTGTGTTGGGGATTAGACCCAGGGCCCTGTGTGTGCCAGGCAAGTGCTCCACCACTAAGTAACACGTTAGCTCTCAAAGGAAAGACTTCAGATTCAATTGTATACCATAAAAAATTTTTGTTTTAACTAAAGATTACACACAATATTTAACCACACATACCAGAACTTATACCAACACCAACATTTTATCAAATATCAGGTCACAAGACATACTTAATTGCATGCTTAAATTTAAAATTTAAAATTTTAAGATTTTAAAATTTCATTGAATCTAGCATTTTGATAAAAATAAAGTATAAATGCATAGCTATTATAAAATTACAACAAAGGTAATATTAAAACTGATTCTGCTTGATGCATACTTATAGTTCACAAGAATATAAAAGACCAGGTTATATTTAATATTCTATGAATTTTGAATTATTTTATAAATTTTTTTCATAACAATTATGAATTTTCTAAACTCTAATTCATCTGCCTTATAGTTTACATAAAGAGAATAGAAGATTTAGAGTTGAAAAAGTAGAAATAACTGCTAGTTCTAGTATTATTATTAGAATTAAGTGGATTTTTTTTGAAATATTCTTTGAACTAACTGCAAATTATAATGCATATATCCATTATCACTATTATTACTAGGCTACAAGTGTATAACATAAAAAATAATTGATTCCATTGCTTACAAAGTGCTTTAAGAAGCTCATCATAACTTTTGTGCTATTCATTCTTTTTTCTATAAAATGTTGTTCAAACAACTAAAATTGGTTTATAAACTATAACATAAATTTTGTTTACTCTTCATATCTTATAATTTATCAATTCTATAATCCTCTACTGTAACAATAAACTATATTTTATGAAATACTTTTCTATTTGGCATTTCAGAAAATATATTTAAGTTCTATACACTATATATTTCTGATACAAATAAAAAATTATAAAGATATTTTTCTGAGAATTTTTAATACGTGTGTGTGTGTGTATTCCTCAAAGTGGCATTACCTACAAAATGGTGAGGCTCATTTAAATCCTTATAGTAATTCCATAGGGTAGGTGTTATCTCTATGCTGAAGCTGGATTTAGAGAAACCAAACAACGTATTTAAGAAAATAATTATTTAACTCTCTAAGTCCCAGGTAGCTGGAATTCCACCTGACAAAAGCATTAACCTCTATAGTATACTACATTTACATCATCAATAATGATAGAATGAATTCCCACTTTTTTTCATGAAAAGAAAAAGAGCTTGAAGGAGTTTTAGATCTAAAAGAAAATTTATTTAATGCAGTAACTTAACTAATAGAATTGTTAGTAATATATTTTTCTATCATTTTATAGTTTATAAAGCCTTCATCTCAACCTCACAAGAGCCCCATGAGCAGGGAAGAGGTATTATGATGGTTCTTTTACAGAAGGGGAACTGAACCTCAGGAAGGTTAGGTGGTTTTGCCAAAGCCACATAGCTAGTAGGTGATAAGACAAAAGTGAAATTCAGTTCCAGGGTTTTTCAAATTACATAATCTTGTTACACAGGAAATAAAATGTTAATATAAATTAATTGATAGTAACAAAAACTAAAGATGTTAGGTTTGTGTGGAGAAAAGCAGGTTCATAGGTTTGATATTAACACAGGTTAATATCATAACACAGGTTAATGATTTTCTTCAGCATTAAATCATTTCTTGTCATTATGGCCAGAGACAGACTAGGCTGGATGGGTCTATATGAACTTCTTTCATTTTCTTTATTTCAGGAGAACTAAACAGATTAAATCTCTTAACTTCTAAATTGAGGTACTTTGCTATTTATTAATAGGTAATCAAAGGAAATTTTTAGAATCTGAAATTCAGGCTGGAAGAGTTTTTTACTTTCTATGATAAAAATATGGATTAAGGAAACATTTTTTAAAGTTATACTATAAAATAAAATAATTTTTATTAATTTTCCTGGTTTTATAACTCTTTACCTGTACAGTAGGTAAATCTTTGCATAAGATCACAATTATGTTGAATAGCAATTTCTTCAACTCAAAATCTTCACAGGAATTAGAAAGCTTAAGGCCTTTTACCAAAGGATTTTGACTTTTAACTGTGAGGAGGGAAAAAAAGAGAGTAAAATTGTATAAAAAGATTCATCAAGACAAAATCCAAGAAGTTTAAAGATTTATGCATTTTACCTTCATTAAAGGTGGCAAATAGTATCAAATCCCTGGTAAAGCCACATTCCTAATACAAATATACAAAACAAGCAGAAAGATAAATTAATCAGGATGGAAGATAACATACAGATGCCTATATTTATCTACTATTTAAATATATTTATCAAATTTCTCTACTATAATTCATTCAAATTTGTAAGTACTGTAACATTAAGGAATGAAAGCAAGAAAATAAAAAAAAATGTAACTAGATAGACTTATAATTTACTTAATTTGCACTTGCTTTTGTAGGTTCTAAGTATTTTACATTATTCTATGAATATTTTACAGGATATAGTTTAAAATTTAGTAAGAACTCAAAACATATTAGGCCTATTTTACTTCTGTAATTCATTGTCTATACCTTTATGCTATGGTTTGGATGTGCAGTGTCTCCCAAAAGCTCATGTGTGAGACAATGCAAGAAGGTTTGGAGGAGAAATGATTGGGCTATAGCTTAACCTAGTCAGTGAATTAATCCCTGGAGGTAGGTGGGGTGAGGCGGAGGAAGTGGTTCATTGGGGGCGTGGCTATGGGATATATATTTAAATCTGACCAGTGGAGTCTCTCTGTGTGCTTTCTGATGACCATGTGAGCTGCCTCCCTCTGCCACTCTCTTCCTCCATGCTGTTCTGCCTCACCTCAAGCCCCAAGGAATGGAGTCAGCCTTCTATAGACTAAGATTTCTAAAACCTTGAGCTCCTAAATAAACCTTTCCTCCTTTGCCAGTCGTTCTGGTGGGGTCCTTTAGTCATAGCAGCGAAAAAGCTGACTAAACACACTATGTGACACACTAAGGGAGGAAAATCCAGTTATTTTCGGTATATTTTCTTTTTAAATAACCCTGTCCTCACTCCAACCACTCTCACTCTCTTCATATATATATGTAATAAAATTAGTTTTTAACACGAAAAACTAATTTTAACATGAAAAGCCCCAAAGAATGATCAGAATTGCAAACATTTCACAGTGAGGGAACTCATTTCTGAAAGTGATAACCTCCTTGGACTTCACATACTAGGGAAAGGTTACAGGGCAAACCCTGGGATTTTGAGCTTATAGCTTTATATTCTTACTACTGTAAGATCCATATGATTTCTCTTAAAATGAGGATGCTATTACTTGTATTCATGTTCATGAAATTCCCCAGAATGTTTACAAGGACAATAATGAAAACTTACTGATTGACCAGTGTCTTCTAGATAAAGACACTTATCTAGGCATTTATTACATTGCAGCCTTAACTATGATGCTCTATAGGTTCTAAAGTTCACAAAATAAATACATAAAACAAACATAAAGATGAAAAGGGACTGTTTGTACAGTATGAATTCCATGACTCCTCTTTTATATTGGGACCACTTGATGTCCACTGATAGGGGATTGAGGCCTTCAAGCCAGTTCCTTGACATAAAATTCACAAAGTACCTGGCTGATATGTGAATATTGTTGTATTTAAGAATTTCAACCATTCAATGATTTTTACATTATGAAATATGGGGAGGACAGCATCGGGTATGATCAAGTAGCTCCTGACAAATCCTCCTGCAGTTAACAATTATAAACTTTAACAACAAGAAAAAGATCTCATAGTCAAGAGCAAACTAACATTGACAGGAAGTTAGGACTCTGAAGAAGGTAACAGTACTGTGTAAATTTCTACCCATACCTCTTTTTAGATGACTTTTAGCATGAGGGTAGGCCCTAGTCTGTACCTTGGGGATTCTATAATTCAGAGTAAACCTATGATCTTAGTGGCCTGAGAGAATTAGAGGACAGAGGCAACCACAGCCACTGAAGAGTAAAGGGTGAAATCCCATAAAGAGGAGAGTCAGAGAGGGGGGACCTCAAATTTTGTGTATAAACTCTTCCCAAATCTTTAGCTCATGCTTGAACCACACAAGTGCAGAGATTTCTCAAGCATCCTACACATGGCTAGAAGAATTGAATTGGTACTTCAATTGCCATTTGCCACAGGCTTGCTTGCTAGCACCCTGCTCCTGAGCTATTCTTCCAGCCCCTAAAGATATTTTCAGGTAAGGAAACTAAGAGACTCTGTTGATGGAAGCCAACATATTTGTGCCACATGAAATACTAAAGGAAGTTCTTCCAGTGAGGAAGAAATGATGCCAGATAGAAACATATCAGGACAGGAAGGAAAAACATCATAAGTGGTAAATCTGTATATACATGATAAAATACGAAGATCCCAAGCTCCCAAAGATATGCAGAGTGAACATATAATGGTGAACATCATAACATTATAACTTGGCACTTCAACAAAATACATAGATATTACAACATGATTCAGGATTCCCTTTCCATAGGCCCACCACTTACACAATTAAAGTTAACGCAATTTAACTTGTACTTACAATCATTGGTGCTCCAGGGTTTTGAGCTATAATTGTAGTGATCACTAATATATCATTTCTAAGCTGACGATCATAATGACTAAAACCTCTTGTAAACAGATTTTTAAATACTTCTTTCAAAGCCCTAGAAAATAAAACAATTTTTATTTTATTTTTTTTGAGACACAGCCTCAGTAAGTTGCTGAGGCTGGTCTTAAAGTTGCAATTCTTCTGTCTCGGTCTCCCAAGTTGCTGGCACATACAAGGTATGTGCCACTGCACCTGGCTAAAACAATATTTTAAAAATAATATTATATGAACTACATTGTGGTCCTCAAAATTCATGTTAAAATCCTAATCCCCAATATGATAGTAGGAGGAGGTGGTGCCTTTGGGAGGTAATTAGGCAATGTGAATAAATCCCAGAGTACTCTCTTGCTCTTTCTTCCGTGTAAGGAGAAAGTCTGTAGTAGTCTGAAACTAGAAGTACGCCCTCACCAGATCTTAACCTTGCTGACACTCTGATATGTGAGAAATAAATTATGATTGTTTATAAGTTACTCATTCTGTGAAAATTTATTACAGTAGCTTGAACAAAGACCCATTTTTCAATGGAAACACTATGTGTTTATCAACAAATCTTACTTTTTATATTATACTATTCATTTCAAAGTATTTCTAACCTTTCCCACACTTTCCAATCTGCTTCTTCGTCTTTCTACACCAGGTAAGAATCCACTAATTCAATCTATACAAGGTTGTCAAAGTGACTGCTCTAAAAGATTTAATCATGTCAAGTTAAAACTATTAAAAGGCTTTTTAAAAACCACTTAAAGTCTTCTCTTTGTTCTTTGGATGAAGTCCTACTCTCCTTAACAAAGCTTATCAGGTCTTTCCTGTTACGGTCTCTGCGGACCTTGTTAGCCTCATTCCTTACTGTTTCACCCTATTCTTTCTGCTCTCTCCAATACTGAATTTCTTTCAGTTTTTTTTTTTTTTTAATTTTGCTAAATTCTGTTTTCACTTCTGTTTTACCCATCTAGGATAATTTCTGCAAGAATAACTTTTCTGTGTTTGCAAATTTTTATTTATCATTCAGATGTCACATCATGGTTCATTAGAAAGCAATTACTAATTCTTCACATCTAGGTCAGGTTCCTTCTACAGTACACATTTGTTGTTTTGCCTTTTGGGACTCAACTTGAGCTTTTGATAATATTGTAGCTATTTTTATTTAGTCGTTCACGCATCCCCAACTTTTGGCTTTGTGATGCTCCCTTCAGCTGTTTTTTAGCCAATCAGAGCATTCCTGATCTCTGGCATGGATAATTCACTCTAGAATGGGCACTGGCCAGCGTTAGATCATTCAGGGCCAATATGGACTTAATTTGAAGACTTTTCTCTGAGCTTTCTGGCAGTGAGGCTCCTTTTGTGCTTGGTTTGGGGTTGAGATGGTATGAACTTCATTTCTTAGGTCTCACCATGTAGAGCCTGGGATAGTCAATACACAGGAAGATAATGCAGAGAGATAAAGAAGGATCATATCCTGATATCTGCTGAGTTTGAATAATGTTGCACATGAAACTATTTTTTTTGGTACCAGAGATTGAACAAGGGGCACTCAACCACTGAACCACATTCCAGCCCTTTTTTATATTTTATTTTGAGACAGGGTCACACTGAGTTGCTTAGGGTCTTGCTAGGTTGCTGAGGCTGGCTTTGAACTCTCAATCCAATCCTCCTGCCTCAGCCTCCTGAGCCACTGGGATTACAGGCATGCACCTGGAATGAAACAAGTTTTATCCTTTCATTTTGTGGTTACATGAGCCCATAAATATCCTATATTGCTTAAGTCAGTTGGGTTGTACTTCACCTTCAGATGTGCTAATTCATCTTCTTTTGAAGAATATGTTCCACCCTGTGATAATCTCTTTCCTAATATTACATTTTCTTTTAGTTGCCTGTTTACTTCTTTTTGGTACTGGGGATTGAACTCAAAGGCACTCAACCACTGAACCACATCCCCAGCCCTGTTTTATATTTTATTTAGAAACAGGATCTCACTGAGTTGCTAAATTGCTGAGGCTGGCTTTGAAATTGCAATCTGCCTACCTCAGCCTCCTGAGATGCTGGAATTACAAGTGTGTGCCACTGCATCTGGCCATGATGTAAACTTTATGAAAGTAGATAATCATGTATATGTTGTTTCTAGTTTTATTTTTATGGCTTAGTACTGAACCTGGAACAGACGAGGCAATCATCATTTGTTGAATGAAGCAACTTGAAGGCTAACTCACATTTAATTGCCAATTTTTATTGCAGAATCTGGAAGATAGTAAGCACTATATAAGAGTGAATATATGAGTCCATGCCAGAGTCCCTGCCAACTGGTGGGAGCACAGGCCAAGGCCCAGGACCTCTTCCAGGGTCTTACGTGGAAGCCCAGCCAAAGTCAGGCCTAAGACTGTTTCCTGCCAATCCACAGACCCATGGAGGAACCTAGACCCAGCTATAGGACTGTCTCAGGGGACCCCCTATGGGAGACCGGGCCTAAGTGAGGCTTGGGACAGCCCCCAGTTCAACACCAGAGCCCCCTCCTGGGCCAATCCGCAAGAGCCTAGGCCCAGGTCCAGATCCACCACCTGGGACCTCTGAGGGAGTGTAGGCCAAGATTAGGCCTAGGACTACCCTCATAGGTCTGTGTGAGAGCCAAGGCCCAGGACTGCCCTTGCACAGAGTTGAGATCCACGCTGTTGCTCCCCTCTTGTATCCATCTTGGGACACTGCAGCCATCCTCATAGATCTTCCCATGTAGAAGCCTCTACCTTGGGAAAACAGACAGGGCCTGGAAGCAGCAGCCCGCCACAGCACTGCATCGCCAATCATCAGCCCAAAGCCATTGTAAGTCTCACCCTTTTAGCCCATTTCTGAAAGCGTTTGCATCCATCTCAGGCCACCCCCACTGCCATATTGAGTTACCTCCACTCAATTTTTAGTGGCAGTAGTGTCTATCTGGGTATACCTGCTGGGGACTGGAAGTGAACTCCAAGGTGAGATACAGGTAATCTTTAGGGTCACTACAAGATTATAGGATAGAAACCACAATACCTCAGATTGGCATTGCAAGAAAGGAAGATACATAATCAACATGAAAAAACAAGGAAGAAAGTGCCCCAAACAAACCAAGATACTACAATAATAGAATCTATTGACAGCATGGTTGATGAAATGTCAGAGAAATAATTCAGAATGTACATAATTAAAATGATCTATGAATTAAAGAATGACTTAAGTGAGCAAACATTGGCAAAAATTGATCAACTCCAACAAAGAGATAAGAGATAAGCTCATTCATTAAAAAAAGAAAAAGTCAACAAATAAATGACTTGATTCTATATCTCAAAGCCCTAGAAAAAGAACAACAAACCAACACCAAAAGAAGTAGAAGACAGGAAATAATTAAAATCAGGGCTAAAATCAATGAAATCGAAACAAAAGAAACAATTCAAAAAATTGACAAAACAAAAAGCTGTTTCCTTGAAAAAATAAATAAAATTGACGAACCCTTAGCCACCCTAATGAAAAGAAGGAGAAAACCCAAATTACTAAAATTCCTGATGAAAAAGGAAATATCATTACAGAAACTTCTGAAATACAGAGAATAATTAGGAACTATTTTGAAAATTTATACTCCAGTAAAATAGAAAACCCTGAAGACACTGACAAATTTCTAGAATCATATGACCTGCCCAAATTGAACCAGGAGGACATACACAACTTAAACAGACCAATTTCAAGCAAGGAAATAGAAGATGCCATCAAAAGCCTACCAATCAAGAAAAGCCCAGGACTAGACGGGTTCTCAGTTGATTTCTACAAGACCTACAAAGAAGAATTAATTCCAATATTCCTCAAACTATTCCATGAAATAGAAAAGAAGGGAACCCTTACAAACTCATTCTATGAGGCGAGTTATCATCTTGATACCAAAACCAAAGACACATTAAAGAAAGAAAATTTCAGACCAATATCCCTGATGAACATAGATGCAAAATTTCTCAATAAAATGTTGGCAAATTGCATACAAAAACATGTTAAAAAAATAGTGCACCATGATCAAGTGGGGTTCATTCCAGGGATGCAAGGTTGGTTCAACATACAGAAATCAATTAATGTAATCCATCACATCAATAGACTTAAAGATAAGAATCATATGATATTACCAATTGATGCAGAGAAGGCATTTGATAAACTACAGCACCCTTTTATGTTCAAAACACTAGAAAAACTAGAGATACTAGGAACATACCTCAACTTTGTAAATGCTATCTATGCTAGCCGGGCTTGGTGGTGCATGCCTGTAATCTCAGCATTTTGGGAGGCTGAGACAGGAGGATCATGAGTTCAAAGCCAGCCTCAGCAATGGCAAGGAGCTAAGCAACTCAGTGAGACTCTGTCTCTACAAAAAACACAAAATAGGGCGGGGGATGTGGCTCAGTAGTCGAGTACCCCTGAGTTCAATCCCTGGTACCAAAAACCAACCAAACAAACAAACAACCAAACAAAAAACCAACCCCTAAAAGCTATCTAGGCTAAATTCAAGGCCAACATCATACTAAATGGAGAAAATTGGAAGCATTCCTTCTAAATATGGGAACAAGACAGGGATGCCCTCTTTCAACACTGCTGTTTAACATAGTCCTTGAAACACTAGCCAGAGCAATAAGACAGATGAAAGAAATTAAAGGGATATGAATAGGAAAAGAAGACCTCAAACTATCATTATTTGCTGATGACATGATTCTATACTTAGAGGATCCAAAAAATTCCACCAGAAAACTTCTAGAATAAATGAATTCAGCTAAGTAGCATGATATAAAATCAACAGCCATAGTCAAATATATTTCTCTACATAAGTGAGAAAGAGAAATTAGCAAAGAGAAATTAGCAAAACCACCCCATTTAAAATAGCCTCAAAAACAAAAACAAAACAACAGCAAAAACACCCCTTGGGAATCAGTTTAACAAAAGAGGTGAAAGACCTCTACAATGACAACTACAGGACACTAAAGAAAGAAATTGAACAAGACCTTAGAAGATGGAAAGATCTCCCATGCTCTTATATAGGCAAAATCAATATTGTCAAAATGGCCGTACTACCCAAAGCTCTATATAGATTCAATGCAATTCCAATTAAAATCTCAACATCATTCCTCATAGAAAAAGAAAAGGCAATCGTGAAATTGATTTGGAAAAATTAGAGACCCAGAATAGCCAGCATTCCTTAGCAAGAAGAGTGAAGCAGGAGGAATCACAATACCAGAACTTAAACTATAGTACAAAGCTATAGTAACAAAAACAGCATGGTACTAGCACCAAAATAGACATGTAGACCAATGGTACAGAATAGAAGATACAGACAAAGCCAAATAAATGAAGTTATCTTATACTACTAGTCAAAGGTGCCAAACACAGAATCAGTATTGTCAAAATGGCTATACTTCCCAAAACACTATATAGATTCAATGCAATTCTGATTAAATTCCCAACATCATTCCTTATAGAAATAGAAAAGGCAATCATGAAATTAATTTGGAAGAATAAGAGACCCAGAATAGCCAAAGCAATCCTTAGCAAGAAGAGTGAAACAGGAGGCATCACAATACCAAACCTTAAATTATACTACAAAACTATAGTAACAAAAATAGCATGATACTGGCACCAAAATAGACATGTAGACCAATGGTACAGAATAGAAGACACAGAGACAAACCCACTTAAATATAGTTATCTTATACTAGACAAAGGAGCCGAACGCGTACACTGGGAAAAGATAGCCTCTTCAACAAATGGTGGTGGGAAAACTGGAAATCCACATGCGGCAAAATGAAACTAAACCCCTATTTCTCACCATGCACAAAATTCAACTCAAAGTGGATCAAGGACCTGGGAATCAGACCAGAGACCCAATGCTCAATAGAAGAAAAAATAGGCCCAAATCTTTATCATGTCGGATTAGGACTTTACTTCCTTAACAAGACTCCTATAGCACAAGAAGTAAAATCAAGAATCAATAAATGGGATGGATTCAAACTAAACAGCTTCTTCTCAGAAAAAGAAACAATCAATGAAGTGAACAGAGAGCCAATATTCTGGGGACAAATCTTTGTCACATGCACATCTGATAGAGCACTAATCTCCAAGATATATAAAGAACCCAAAAAACAACACCAAAAAAACAAACTACCCAATCAATAAATGGGCCAAAGAGCTGAACAGAAACTTTTCAGAAGATATACAATCAATCAACAGACACATGAAAAAAATGCTCAACATCTCTAGCCATTAGAGAAATGCAAATCAAAATTACTCTTAAGATTTCATCTGATGCCAGTCAGAATGGCAATTATCAAGAGTACAAACAACAGTAAGTGTTGGTGAGGTGGTGGGAGAAAAGGTATGCTCATACATTGCTGGTGGGACTGCAAATTGTTGCAACCAATCTGGAAAGCAGTATGGAGATTCCTTAGAAAACTTGGAATGGAATCACCATTTGACCCAGCTATCCCACTCCTCGGTTTATACCCAAAGGACTTCAAAACAGCATACTGCAGTGACACAGCCACTTCAATGTTTATAGCAGCTCAGTTCACAAGAGCTAAACTGTGGAACCAACCTAGATGCCTAGAAGAATGGATAAAGAAACTGTGGTATATATACACAATGGAATATTACTCAGCAATAAAGGAGAATATAATTATGGCATTTGCAGGTAAATGGATGGAGTTAGAGAACATGCTAAGCGAAGTAAGCCAATCCCAAAAAATCAAAGGCCAAATATTCTCTCTGATAAGAGGATGCTGATTCATGAGGGAGGGAGCATGGGAAGAATGGAGGAAAATTGGTCAAAGGGGCAGAAGCGGGGAGCAAGCAGCAGGGCAGAAAGTATGGTGAAATGAGATGGACATCATAGCCCTAGCTTCATGTATGACTGCATATATGGTGTGATTCTACATCATGTACAACCAGAGAAATGAAAAGTTGTGCTCCACCTGTGTACAATGAATCAAAATTCATTCTGCTATCATGTATACTTAAGTAGAATAAATTAAAAACAGTGAATATATGAAATAGTTCTGAATGTCCAATGTCTAATTTTAATATCTGGAAAAGCATAATTTGGCCTTAACAAGCTACTTTAAGAGCCTCCCACATAGAAAAGCATGGCATCTTATTGTGAAGATTTGTTTGTACAATTATACACAAAAAAAGTGTACTAAATCACAGCCGTTACATAAATAAAAACCTTAATGGAATACAGATTCAAAGATATTAGTCATATCATTGGTTATTAAGATTAAACATTCCTAGTAGCTACATATACTTACAGCAAACATTCCAAGTTACTAAGCTGTTGTATGATTTCTTCTTTTGAAGACTTTTCCAGTAAGTTCCAAAGTATTTCTGAAGAACGAAATAGAAGCTGTCCAGAGGGATCTGGGTCATTGAGATGAACACAGATTCCACTGGCTGCTTGTGCTTTCATCATTAAAGTGCAATTAACTTCTGAAAATAAATTTGAAAAATTACTTATATTGTGCAGTCTTGATATTATTAGATGGATACAAAAATAAGTGACAATGAAGCATTCACATTTAATAATACTATACAAACCAGAAGTTGAGAGATGTTGCAGAACTTTAAGGACCCAAAGTTTCTCAACAAGTTGATTTTCAAGCAAGGTCATTGACTGAACCATTGTTTCTGCCAATCCTCCAACTTCAGCCATTTTAATCTTGTATGATGAACTAGCTTGCTGGTAACCTGACACAATTAGTTAGCAAATATGTACATTATTTTACATAATGTTCATTAAGACAAATGAACATTTATCATTCAACAATATTAACAAAAACAAAACATTTTAAAATGAATGTGTATGGTATTTAAAAATTGTATAGCACAGAAATGGGAAAATTTTTTCTGTAAAGGGCCAGATTGTATGTATTTTAAGCTTTGCAAGTTATAAGGTTTCTGTATCAATTGTTTAACCCTAGCATGTTATAGCAAGAAGACTGCCATGAAAAATACCAAAATAAATGGATATGACTGTTTTCTTTTTTGGCGGGGGGGGGGAGTACTGGAGATTGAACTCAGGGGCACTCTACCACTGAGCCACATCCCCAGCCCTATTTTGTGTTTTATGTAGAGACAGGGTCTCACTGAGTTGCTTAGCACCTCGCCATTGCTGAGACTGGCTTTGAACTCACGATTCTCCTGTCTCAGCCTCCCTAAGTGCTGGGATTACAGGCTTGGTGCCACTGCACCCAGCTGGATATGACTGTGATCCAATAGCATTTTATTTGCACTAGTCCAGTTTGGGCCTAAGGTCCATAGCTTGATGATCCCTGATATTGCATTTGAAA
This sequence comes from Geosciurus inauris, assembly GCA_004024805.1. Lineage (NCBI taxonomy): Eukaryota > Metazoa > Chordata > Mammalia > Rodentia > Sciuridae > Geosciurus > Geosciurus inauris. The sequence goes on from PVHX01003548.1 coordinate 54,943, forward strand.
TAAGGCACAAATTTTGGAAGCATGTATTAAATTCTAAAAAGGAATGATATTTCTTATATTTGTCAGTAGATATAACTTTCTGTAAAGGAAAATAGCATGAGAACAAATACTGAATTTTTTACTAGTAAAATTAAGGCTCATGGACTCGATTCCTGTCTCCAGAGCTATGTCTTTTCCAATAGTTATACTGCAGATTTTCCAGCTATGGTCCTAGATGCCCAACCATATTCACCACTTGAAACCAACTGTGAGACAGTTAGTGAAAGTGCTGTTCACAACCTCAAACTTTCAGAGTTTGATCAAATTAAGTTAACATTGCTTCTGTGCAACTCAACAGCCCTCTGTTTTCACTAGTGCACCATTATCTTCCTTTCTTTAAAGGGTGTCTATATTTTGCTAAGGAGAACTCTAAGCTTGTGCCCTAATTTCATCTTTTCAGGCTTTCCTTGAGAATTCTGTCTTCTCATTTCCCACTTACTAAGCTTCATTTCCCTACAAACTTCATTTCCCCCATCCTAAAGAAAACAAAGCCCAAATAACTTTTCTTTGACTTTGCTACCAGTTGGGCTGTTCTCCATTGTCCTTCTTTTTTTTCACCTTTGGAATTTAAAATATAAGTCTGTATTCATGAACACATTTTCAAACATACTGCCTCTGTTCTCACAATCCTCTCATTCTTTAATCCTGAAACTGACATTGCAACTTTATGTCAACAGATTGTCAAATATTAACTATAACTATTCAGGTATCACATCAACTTGGTCATTCCTTCTTTCATCATAAAAGCCTTGGCAGCATTTGACACTGAGATCACTTCTTTCTTCACCAAACATTCCATTCATTGGTACAAAAGACATGACAGTCTTTAGGTTTTATTCTTTCTAATTCTCTATCTAATTTCTTTAGTTCATTTTTTCCAAACCTCATATGGGCACTCTTGATGACATCATTCTTGGTCCCTTGGTATTTATATGCTTTATCTCCTCCAAACTCAACCACTTTGATGGTTTCAGTTTTCATGTCTATTTGGATAACTTCCAAAACTGTATTTATGGTCCCTGTGGGTTTCTGTAGCCAATGCACCACACACAGTATTTTATTTGAACTACCACAGACTCTTATTTCCACATATATTAAAGAACGTATAACTTGAAAGTATATTTATATCTTCTCTCCCTTCCTAGATTGATAATAAATTATACAAATTATGAAAAAGTATGTCTTAAAAACATATCCTCACAATGCAAGTGTCCTCTGACTTGATAGCATCCATTTCAGTGTGGGTCATTTTACTATTATATACTAAGATCCCTTAGCTGTGACATACATAAATGGTAGAGAATGAGTTGGTAGATATTATGATTAATTTAAAAATATGTAAGAGAATGAGTAATTTTATTAAGGTTATTAAGTAATAATAATTTTATTAGCATTAAGTAAAATTAATAATTATAATAATTATACTAATATGAATAATTATACTTATTTGGGTATGATTTTACAAATCATGTTATAAATATTTATATAAATTTATTTATATAAATGTTCCTATAAATAAATAAACATCAAAATCTTAATTAAATCCAAAAACTGGAAAAAATACATATACAATTTTTTAAGATGACTGAAGAGGTCATGACTACAAAGAAGTTTTGTTTAAAATGTCTTGCATTTGTGAGCCCCCTGTGTCCTGAAGTTTAGAAAGAAGTGAGAGAATTTTGTTTTCTAAAGACACAAGTTATTACTGAAAAATAATTGAAAACTTCACCTGGAATATGCTTCTTTGGTTCTGCATGATAAAAGTCAACAATACACTTACAAATTTGTATCCTCAATTCAGAACTCGGTATTTTCATTAAGTCACCTGCCAAAAGGATAAACAAATTCTATGTAATAACATTATTATAGTTTACTTGCAAATTTGAGCATAAAATGCTAATATTATGATAATTATTAAGACAGAGATTAAAACTGGATCCTGTTATTTTATGCACACACACACACACAGTCATGCATCACTTAATGATGGGGATATGTTCTGTGAAATGTGTTGTTAGGCAATTTGTTATTATGTGGACATGATAATGTACTTCCACAAGAATGAGATTAAATCAAGTACAAGAGAAAATGGTACAATCAGGAGATATGGAAAATATGAGATGTAGGAGGTTGCTGCCAGCATAACATAGTATATACTGTTTTACAGATTGTTTTCTAATAAGTGGAGAGTACATTGTAAATGATTAAAAAAAAACCATAGTAACTATGCAAACTGTAACACAGTCATTTATTATTATCATCAAGCTGTATGTACTGTATATAATTGTATGTGCTATAGGTTTATACAACTGGCAGAGCAGTTTTATGTTACAGTTATCTGAAATGGGGAGGGGGTTCTCTTCAGTCATATCTAAATTGCCACTGAATTGGCTTTAACCCATACAGTAATTCCAACTAGATTGCATTTACTCTGTTGAGGTCTTACATGTATGATCGCCAAGAGAATCTGAAGATAATCTGAGGGATTCAACTAAAGATTCAAGTCCTCTGGATGCCTGAGGACAACTGGATTCCTTAGTATCAGTTTTAGGATTAAATAAGATCTGGTTGGATTCTCTGAGAGTAAAAAAATAAGGTATCCTGTAAGATTTGAGTTTTGCATTAGGTCTTGCATAATGTGTATTTCTAGAGGTGGTCAGAGGTTAAAAAACAAAGAGACAAAAGGAGGGACACAAAGGAAAGTCTCATCCCTTACTTTAGGAGTATCTGTTTGCAAAAGGTATAACTTGAAAAATGTCAAGATTTTGTCTCAATTTTATGTTCTGTACCTTTATCTTAGAGTTAGAAAAGTCACTATTGAGGTTTTGAAAATCTGTAGACAATAGGAACAACAAAACTTTTCCCAAAAAACTACCCAAACATGCAAATTTATGGGAAATATTTGATTTTTTTTCCCATCTGTTTCTCCACCTTTTTAGTTCCTATAAATTTAGATCTTTTCTCGCAACTTCCTGTTTTATCATCATTGGGCAGAATAGCAGCTTCTTCCCGTATGCATTTCCAGAATCCTCGTTCTGAATCAGAAATAAAATGTAATATAACTTACTTGTCCATAGTAGAAACTGGAAGTTATTAGTAAGAGTAATTAGTAGTCTTTGTTCAATGCTTGATATAACTATTTTAGCTTAAACTCATGTTTCTAGCAACTTAAAAATAAGGGACAGAAGAGATATACAGTAAATAAACAGTGAAAGGAATTCATAATAAATGAAGAATTTATACTGCTTTCATATGAAACAGTAGAAGAATTTATACTGCCCTCACATGACAGTTCTGTTGTAGACTGTCATTAAGCAAAGAGTAGGCTGACAAAAAGAAATGGGCCATGTATTTATCATATGAATGTTTGCCAATACTCTTAGAGGCAAAGTTTTTAAATAATAAGGACAACAGGAACATTTAAAAAATAATGTTACCAATAAATATACTACATCCTATACTTTTATCTATTAATACTATCATATCCGCTTTTGGGTTAGATTTCCATTGCAAAATTTGTAAAATTTCCACTGATGACAGAGATTCACAGCATAAAAATTTCCCATTATTTCTCAGCCTGACTGCACCTTAAGGTCCTCTTCAGCTCCTCATGTTTAATGTAATCTCTGTGACACTTCTATCTACTCTGCACCAAAGAAGTGAATTCTAACTAGTTGCCCAAAGTAACTATAGATGAAGACCATGAAATATGTTTAGACATAAAACAAAATAAACAAAAATGCTATACTAAAAAGGGAAATGTTAAAATAAACAAAATAACATTAAAAATAAAAATGTGTTTTACTCATCGTAGTTGAATCTCTGAAGTCTTTCTGTATGGAGTATAATGCTGAGAATATAACTATTCGGCAAATGTTTTTAAAAAATTGAGTCAATCATGTATCTTTTATTTCTCCTTTAGAAATAAAGACCTGAATTAATAAGCACAAATTAATGTAGGATGTATTTTGTGAACATGTTCTCATGTCTCAGGGGGCTGACTCAAAAAGCTAGTATTTTGCTGATCTTATTTCCCAGGAAGTTATTTTCTTTCTCTAGAAAAATTAAGCAACAATCCAGATATGTCAACTCTGATTTTTCCATATTTCTGTGTACAAAATACAACTCACACATCTATGTGTGCATTATTTAAAAGTCTGTGATATTCTACTATTTTATGATTTCATTTAAAATTTTAGTGCACAACAATTCTAGCAATTGAGTATAAGAGTTAAAATATTTTTGTGATTATTGAAAAAAGGAAACATATACTTTCTGTTATGGTTTGGGTGTGAAGTGTCTCCCAAAAGGTCATGTGTTAGACAATACAAGAACATTCAGAGATAAAATCACTGGGTTATGAGAGCCTTAACCCAATCAGTGAATTAATCCCCAGATAGGATTAACTGAGAGGTGACCTAAGGTGGTGAGGGTGTGGCTGGAGAAGGTGGGTCCCTGCGGTGTGCTTTTGGGGTATATATTTTGTATCTAGTGAGTGGAGTCTCTCTGCTATCTGATCATCATGTGAGCTGTTTCCCTCTACCACACTCTTCTGTCATGATGTTCAGTCTTACCTTGAGCCCCAAGGAATGGAACCAAAAATCTGACTAAAACATTTTCTGACAAACAAAAAATGTTAAAAAACATTTTATCGAACTAAATAACATAAAATCAAGTAAGCACAAGAAAGGATCTTCCAGGCTTTGCTTTTAAGCAACATAGCATCTTGTTGGTATCATGAAACACCTGAGCAGGAAATAATACCAGAATTATAACCAAGCAAACTATGATGTAATCTCAGCTAGAAATTAAGAGACCAGATACAGAGAGGGAATACAGTAAGTGAAAGGTAGTGAAAACAGATAATACCTTTTTTTGTCAGTAGGGATTGTCATATGTTATACCCCTCTAGCTTAAGGAACTTACCCAGAAGAGCAATTGAATTTGCAGTATCTTCCGCATAAGTTATTTCATCCGATACTTTCTTTTTCAAAAATGGCAAGCTTCAATAAGAATGAAGAATGTCAGAGTAATTTTTAATGAACTCTTTGAAGCATCATTTCTAAAGTGTGGAAAATTTCCTTTCTAAAGAATAAAATACAGATGACATTCTATTCTTTAGCCATAGGAAATTGACAACTATGAAAAAAGTTGTATTTCTAACTAACTAACAAGAAGAAAATAAACCAGGTTTGAAAAACAAAGGGAGATAATGTAAAAGGCACAAGCTAAGAAAGTACTTTTGTATCACTGTGAATAAAAATTTAGGAATCCTCTTTCAGATGGCAAAGTAATAATGAATTATACCTGTGATTCTATTAAAATTAGAAAAATCTTGGATACTCTGATACAAATCAGATGTATGCTCAATTAAAACTTAACAATTATTTAAGGGAGTTTTCTGAAGTCTTTAAAACTCCAGTTACTAGATCAGTGGTCTGTTTGTTTTTAAAGGTCAAGACCTTTTTCCTCATGAAGAAGATTAGGTATTCTCCACAAAATAACATAATTCTTTTTGGGGATCAAATCATTTTAGGTTAACAAACACTAATTATATTAGACTTGTGTTTCACAGCTACTATAGCCAAAGTTATCTGAAAATAACTTATTTACAAATCATAAAATATAAGGCACATGAACTTAGGTCATTAGTCTAAATTTCAAAGGAGAGAGAAAACTATTTCTTAAATACAAAATATAAATTATGTTGGTATTTACGAATTCAAAATTATAACCTCTTGTACTATTTAAGGTATAATATATTCTATATATAGAAATTTTAACTCATGTTTTTAAAAAACAAATTAGCCAAGTGGTTGAAAAATGGCATTGAGAACTATCATATGTGCATATAAAATATATAGGTCAACTTGAGTTTAATGACATTATGATGAGGACAAGCAATGAAAAGGAGAATTTCATAAACTCCACAGAGTGTTATTCAGTTGTTTTTTGGAATTGTCATTTGGAAAAAAAAAAAAACTTATTACCTGTCATTCAGTTGACTAATGGATCTCCAAAATCAAAGAGCTTTAAAATTAGTATGTATTGTCCCTAAACTTTTTTTTTTTTGCTTTTTCTACCAGAGAACCTATAAGGCAAAGCATCAGAAGAGTTCAACCAAAGAGACCATAAATAAAAATAAGCATATACTTCTGAAGTAATGAGAAAAACATACTACATGCCAAAACAGAAGGGCTTGATTTCATTGTTTTAAAATGTTTTATCTCACAAAAGTATCTTGAAAAGATACATGTGAATCAACTAAGAATGAGGTGTGGAGAAACAATAGGACATAAGCAGAAATTAGTAAAGTACGAAAAATAAAAATGTGAATAATACAAAATGAGGAAAAGTGAAAAGTGTGGTTCAAAAGACCTGTCATGTTATACAATGAAAATTCAGTCACAAGCTTTCAGAGAGAACCAATTCTGGGCATAAGTTTATAGGTACACTGACATGGAAAGTAATGCTTATGAACCCTGTATTCAAGGACTTGAAATTTGAAAGTGTTATACATAATATAATCTCATATTAATAAAATAAAAATTTCCAATTAATTCCTTGAAAGAACCAGGACAGTCATTTTAAAAATATTTTCCATGGTCTCTAGAAGGCCCAAAAACTCCACTAGAAAACTTCTAGAACTCATAAATGAATTCAGCAAAGTAGCACGATATAAAATTAATGCCCATAAATCACTTGCATTCATTAGTGATGAATCAACTGGAGAGAAATTAGGAAAACGATTCCATTCACAATAGCCTCAAAAAAAAAATTGGAGGAATCAATCTAACCAAAGAGGTGAAAGATCTCTCTAATGAAAACTACAGAACACTAAAGAAAGAAATTGGAAAGAACTTCCATGTTCTTACATATGTCAAAATGGCCATACTACCAAAATCCTATACAGCTGTAATGCAATTTCTGTTAAGGTTCTGATGACATTCTTTGTAGAAATAGAAAAGGCAGTCTTGAACATTTAGAAAAATAAGAGGCCCAGAATAGCCAAAGCAATCTTCAGTGAGAAAACTGAAGCAGAAGGCATCACAATACCAGACCTTAAATTATGCTACAGAGCTATAGTAACAAAAACAGCAATGTATTGCCACCAAGATAGATATATAGACTGGTGGTACAGAATAGAAGACACAGAGACAAACACACATAAATACAGTTATCTCATACTAGACAAAGGTGCCATAAACATACATTGGAGAAAAGACAGCCTCTTCAACAAAAGATTCTAGGAAAACTGGAAATCCACATGTAACAAAATGAAATTGGACCCCTGCCTAAAACTGTGGATCAAGGTATTAGACCAGAGACTCTGTGCCTTCCAGAAGAAAAAGTAGGCCCAAATCTTCATCATGTTGGCTTAAGAACCAAATTCCTCAACAAGATTGTAAAGCGCAAGAAATAAAATCAAGGGCTGGGGCTGTGGCTCAGCGGCAGAGCGCTTGCCTCGCATGCGTGAGGCCCTGGGTTCGATCCTCAGCACCACATACAAAGCAACAAAATAAAGACATTGTGTCCATCTACAACTAAAATTAAAAAAAAAAAAGAAAAAGAAAATCAAGAATCAACAAATGGGGTTGTATCAAACTAAAAAGCTTCTTCACAGCAAAGGAAACAATCAACGTGAATAGGGAACTGACAGAATGGAAGAAAATGTTTGCCACCTGCTCCTTAGAGAGATCATTAATCTCCAGGATATATAAAGAACTCAAAAAACTTAATATCAAAACAACAAATAACTCAATCAATAAATGAACAAAGGAACTGAAACAGACACTTCACAGAAGAAGAAATACGATCGGTCAACAAATATATGAAAAATGTTCAACATCAGTAGCAATTAGAGGAATGCAAATTAAAACTACACTAAAATTTCATCTTCCTCTAGTCAGAATGACAATTATCAAGAATACAAGTAACAGCAAATATTGGTGAAAATGTGGGGGAAAAGGTACACTCATACATTGCTGGTGGGACTGCAAATTGGTGCAACCACTATGGAAAGCAGTATGGATTCCTCAGAAAACTTGAAATTGAACCACCATTCCATCCAATTATCCCACTCCTGGGTATATACCCAAAGGACTTAAAATCAGCATACTATAGTGATGCAGTCACATCAATGTTTGTAGCAGCTTTATTCACAATAGCTAAGCTATGGAACTAACCTAGGTCCCCTTCAACAGATGAATGGATAAAGAAAATGTGGTATATATATACATTATTACTCAGCCATAAAGAGTGAAATTATAGCATTTTCTGGTAAATGGATGGACCTGGAGACTATCATGCTAAGTGAAATAAGCCAGTCCCCCCAAATCAAAGGCTGAATGTTCTCTCTGATATGCAAATGCTTACTCACAATAGATGGGTGGGGCCGGGAGGGGAGGCTTACTGGATTGGAGGGGGCAGAATGCGGGGGAGAGAGTATGGGAATGGGAAAGAGTAGAAAAGGGACATAACTTTCCTATGCTCATATATGAATACATGACCAGTATAACTCCATGTCAGGTACAACCACAAAAAAGGAAGTTATACCTCATGTATATATGATATATCAAAATACATTTCACTGTCATGTATAACAAGGACAAATAGAAAATTTAAAAAATATTTCCATGGTCTCTATTAAAAAGTAAGGCATAGTACAGTCATTAAATAAATTATTTTTATTATTTTATTCAGACATCAAAACAACTAAATATAAATAGTTACAAAATTTTAAATATTGCTGCTAAATTTAAGTAAGTACTTGTATATATAATCCCACTAATATTATTTTTATACTAAAAGAAACAATGTTATTTTAAAAATTAAGTTGGCAGAAAAGTTTCGAATGTAAAACTGTTCGAAACGTTTATTCTCACTTTAAGAAATTTCCTGTACTATATTATATTGAACAACTAAAAATGAATATTGTAATATATCTCTAGAATGGCCACTGTGTGGCAGCAAACAAGCATTATATATGTAGATACCAGAACTCAAACAGTAGACAGGATAAAACATATTAACTTTATAATTCTCACCTCTAGTATATATTTAAAATATATACCAAACATAATTAGTGATACTTCATTCTTCATTCAAAATTGGAAATAGAAATCTGACATGGAACCTAATTTATCTCTAAGAGCCAAATTTTCTAAAGGGCACAAGGGCCTAGACTGAAACTAAGTATTATCCATAAATGTACTCAAGGATTTTCTAAAAATGCTACAATTCCTTGGTTTCATCTAATATTTATCATTCACATGAGAGAAACTAATTACAAAAACATTTTGTATAGAGTTTAATCTCTTGTGGCTACAAATCTCAGACTACAATAAAATTGACTACATTTGAAATACCAACTACTAGAATCAGGTGATTAATTGAAATTTTTTGACTTCCATATCACTCTGCTTCACTATACTGCCAAATATCTTTATAATGCAAAATAGAACATAATAAACCCTATACATTATATAAAATAAATAAAAACAACTTACCCACATAATTTTAGTATGTCATATACAGGTTCTATAAATTGGGGCTGGTTTTCAATTTTTCCTGCACACAAATTCAGAATTTTAAATATCTGTGCTAAATCCCTTAAGGGCTTTAAAATTAATTAAGTTAAGAAAACAAAATTAATATCAATATCTTTATCATCATGCTCTTTATGGTACTTGAAAAGAAAACCTATAGAATTCCATCTATTTTGTTAAATGTGGTAGACACTATTTTAATTTTTCTTGTTTTGAAGTCTAAAGAGAAAAAGTCAGAAGTATATTTTTAGCAGTACTATTTAATTTTTGTCTCACTAATTTCTTATTCAAAATTATTTTTTTTCTCATCACAATTTTAGAGTTAGATTATCAACTACCACACCATATATTCAGTTGATCAATAATTTACTATTGGCAATGAGTAAATATACATTGAAAAAATTAATTATTAGGTTCATATACATCCTTTGTTTCCCACCCACATGCACATAAACATACTGTTCTGGAACAAGCAATCCAAAATTTACTTCACTGTATAACTTTATTAACATTTCTTGCATTCAGAGTTTAAACTGGGATTTTATTTCATTTAAAACTAGTATGAAAGCAAAATATAGCCTCTATAGATGTTTTGGCAAAAGCATCTTTTATTTTAACTGTTTAAAAAACCTTATTGGAACATAACACATTTCATTTATTTTGTTAATACCTCTGAGAGATCAAAGAAGTTATGACTTATAGTTCTTGGTTGAGTTCTATTATTTCTAGGTTCTTTCTAGGAGTCTAAGGAAGAGATGGGATTACTGATTATACCAAAAGTTTACATCTCTGTTAACTTCTTGGGAAAGGGACCAGGCCATTTCCCTACCTTTGTGAAGTTTTGCAACTTCCAAAGCCATCCTATTAAAGGTGTTCAGAAATAGAACCATTTGCCACAAAATATCTAACCTGAAGGGGGGGGGAGGGGCGACAAAAAAACAACAACAACAACAACAAAAACCCACGAAAATCTGATGGAAGTGTTGAGGTGTCAGGTTAAGATAGGAAAAGGAATCACTTGCTAGCAGACTTTCTTGGCTCCCAGAAAATAATGATTAATGTCCACAAGCCCCTAGTTTGATTCAATAGATCCATATAAAACCAAGGCATTTAAAATAAAGAAAAGATCTAGATAAAATTATATAGAATATTTCTTTCAATGGGAGATAAGATGTTTTCACCTGAGACAAGTTAAGATTAGATTGGTATCTTCTTTAGACCAGGTTACACAACTATCACACATAGTTTAGGTCAATTCTACTCAAAGTAGGATCTATGGATCACTTGTTCTGAAATCATATGTTACTCAGTCCATGAAAAGATGAGTACAGAAAATGATAGTGGACATTCAAAAATATTCATAGCAATCTAATATTCCTGTGAAACTTTTTTTGTATTTTACAATAGATTTAAAAAGACAATGACTACTCAGCTACAAACTGGTTCTTATACATAGATAAATTTGAGGTTTTGAGACACACTGGTTTTCATACATTCTGATCAAGGTGATATATTCACTTAGGATAATATATTCATATAACATTTGCCATATTATTAAGCACTTGCATGAATATTATCACATCTGATCTTCACAACTTCACAATGTACAATTATCTCATTTTACAAGGATAGAGGAGCTTATCAAAGGTACAACTGCTCGTGTCAAAAGAGACTTGAACTTGGTAGAAATGAGATTTAAACCTGGCACTCCTATTATCCACTTCTTTCTGAATCTATAGAAACTGATGTTATCCACAGATAATAATTAATACAATGGACAGAATGATGATTTCCCCAAAGATGTCCATGACCTAATCTTAGGAACCTGTGAGTACGTTACCTTAGATGGAAAAGAAATTTTTCAAATGTGATTTAGTTAAAAACCTTAAGGTGATGAGATTATACTAGATTATCCAGGTAAACTCAAGGTAATCACAGGGATCCTTTAAACGAAAGAGAGGCAGGTCAGGGAAATGAGGATGAGATATGATGATGAAAGCAGAGGCAAAAATGATTATCAATGGGAGGAGGGAGGTACTGAGTGAAGGTATGCATGAAGCATCTAGAAGGTGGAAAAGGCAAGGAAATGGCTTTCCCCCCAGAACCTTAAGAGGGATCCAGCCCTGCCAACATCTTGACTTTGGGCAAATGAAATTAATTCTGGACTTCTGACCTCCATAAATATAAGATAATAAATTTAGGTAGTTTTAAGTCACTGAGTTTATAATAATTTGCTACAGCAACAATAGGAAGCTAATACATTTTCTAGTAGAAATCCTGTTTCAAGATAAATGAACGAAGATATGTAAAGGATACAAATCCATTCTGATAAAACGGCACAAGTTTCTTGACAGATTTAAGTTGTTTTTCTTCTAAATCATCCTAAAACAAATGTTCCATTTAATTCTTTTGAGCTATTAAAACTGTTGAAATTTTTAAAAATTTCTTCAAAAAGAAAAAATACACATTTAAATTATCAAGTCATTCTTAAATTAATGTAAGCATTATAAAATGTTTCCTGAAACAGTAAAGGTAAAAATAAAATACCATTTAAATTTGATTAAGAAATTGGAACTCAAAATTAGGTTAATATGAAAGTCATAGTTGTTTCCAGAAATAAAAATAGTTGACGTATGTTGAATATTTTTCTATGTCATGCATGATATAGGCACTGTATATACATGCCTCTTCATTAATCTTCAAAATATTTCTATTACCAGGATGTTGTTATCCTTCTTTTCCAGAGAAGGAAACACAAACAGAAATAATTTATTTGTCCAAAAACACAGTTTAAAAGTGGTGGTATTAGAAATCAAATTTGGCAATCTGAACCCAGAAATTGTATTCTTAACCTCTAAAAAATGCTTGATGTATTGTGCAAACCAAACATCTCTCATCAACTAAAAACAAAAACAAACAAAAGAAACCTCTATACAGTGATGTGTCTTTAAGAAAAATCCTTCTTCCCTTTTAATCTTCTTAAACTAATTGTGAAAGCTATAGCATTATTTATATATTTTGCCCCAGCCTTATTTAACAGCTAACAGGAGCCTTCTGTAGTTGGATTTTCTATGTTAAGGAAATGCAGATACATTAATTTAAAAAGAACTTTTAATAAAAATCACAGTCAACAACAACAAAAAACAATTCTTGGTAATTACTTTTATTTTTATTCTATGTATAAAATAGACCAAAAGAAGTTAAAACAATTTCTAAATTTTTGTGCTTACTATTCATAAGATATTGTTTTGTTTTGATGGCTATGCCATGGTCAATGCTACTTATTAGGGATGTACAATCTTCTTTGGAAAAGGCTACAGAAAGTTTTACAGTGCGTGTTGGCTTATAGGCATTCAGTCAATTCTTGGATATCATCAGGAAGTGTGAGTATGTGTGCATACACATGTGCTATCCTTTTTCTCAATACCTAAACTCTCAGCTTTGAGTCTTTGGTCTGAAATAATTTTACTTCTATTATGTTTTAGGTAAAATTTCTCTCAAAATAAATTATCTATGTTTATGTATGAGTGTGTATATAAGCCTTGATTTCATATCAGAAAACTTTTATTGGTACATTAAGAATCCTTCACCCTCTCTTTTTTTTACTACCTACTCCTCCAATCCTATTTGGTAATAAACAATTAACAGAGGCTAGATGACCCTTTCTCTACTCCTATGAATCCTTCTGTTATTAGTCACTATGGGTTTGTTCATCCCCCAAAAAGCAAATCTGTTTTCCAGCTTCCCTACCTGGTTAAATATATTCATACTAAATAATAGTCCTCGAATTTAAAATGGTTTGAAATTTCAACAAAATGTGATAAGTGAGACTTACATTTGTGGGAATAAGAGTTATCTTTCAGGGAAATAAGTTTGTAAGTGATGTAGCAGAAAGTTTTTTATCAAAGCATACTCACTTTATCTTTCTCTTGAAGGAGTCTGATAACACAATTAAGGTCCATAGGTTTGAAAGCACCCTAAAAAACATACAACTCTTAGTATTTTACATCATGGGAATTAAGAAATCACATCAAGAATTGTTTTTTATATATTTTCCCTTAGTAACTTAAAAATATCTATGACAATAACATAGCAAGTGGAAAATGAAAAACAGATGAGACCTTATAGGAAAGAGAATAAATTTTGGAGTTAAAACAACCACCAAAGATCTCTTCCTGAATTATAGTATTATCTTATAATCTTAATGTTTTTAAATTTAATTAGCCCTAAAAGGTCCAACAGGGCATCTGGAATAATAGCCCTTATATGCTATGGAAAATAAAATTATATGGTGTATGCATAAACATTACATTAAATTTTCCTGTGCAGATAAATGATAAGACTAGCCTCTAAACAACCTGTAGGAGATGACCTTCTTGAATTCTCAGTTGGTACCAGCATTCTTCCAGTTATCCACATTAGAAAACAAGAACCTCAAAGTTCTACAGATTTTACATCTTAAATATTTCTTGAGCTCATTCCAATGACTTATTCAGTTTCATCTCTCACTCCGTTGTTCATGGTTACTGCTATTCTTCCTGTTCCCACAGTCAGAATAAACTGACTTTCAATACTGTCCTCCACAGTCAGAATAAAACTCAAATCTGAAATAACCCATCTAAGTCATTCAATGATTCCCCATTGATGCCTCTTATCCCCTTCTGTTTTTCATTTATGTTGTTGCAATTCTATTCCTTTTCTTGATAAATTCCTACAGGTTCTTCAAAATGAAGCTCATTTGTCATTTCCCAAGGCATAAAAAAAGATTAGAAAAGTGTCTGACCTCCTCTGCGCACATAGGCCCTAGCTGCATGTCCATTACAATTCCATTATACTACTCTGAAATGATTTACAATCTTATCCTCCACCATTTCCTTCCTTGAAGTTTGTTGAGGGCATAGACTTTTGTTTCTTGCATTCCCAGCACACTGGACCTGGCATAGGTCCAGTTAGTTGTGTAACATGTGCTCATATGCCAGGTGTGTTGGCGCATGCTTGAAATCTCAGAGACTCTGGAGGCTGAGGCAGGAGGAACCCAAATTCAAGACCAGCCTGAGCCACCTCTATCTCAAAATAAAAAATTAAAATTAAAAAGGACTGACTGGGGATCTAGCTTGGTGATTCAATCCCTAGCATCAAAAAAAAAAAAAAAAAAAAGGCTTTCAGAATTCAACCAAAAGGAGCTATTTTATAATAAAGTTATTTGTAGATAAGTGGGGGAAGAAACCAGGAAGTGCTATCATCCAGAGGTTAAGCACTTCTGATGATGCAAATTTTAAATATAGTTTTGGCTATGTTTATCTGGAAGATAAATGTTTTGTTGAGTGGCATGTTCTTTTTAATCCAAATGTTATGCTGATATTACTTATTCCCATTACAGAAGTTAAATTATTCCAGTTTCCTTCTTCATCCTTCTCCCCACTTCTTAGTTTCACACTCTGCTTTAAAATATGTTTAAAAAGATGATGTACTCTGTCTCTAAATAAAACACAAAATAGGGCTGGGGATGTGGCTCAGTGGTCGAGTACTTCTGAGTTCAATGCCTGGTACCAAAAAATAATAATAATAAAAATTTTAAAATGATGTAATGATGATAAAGGGAAAACAATCCTGCATATTCCTATTATCTAAGTATATCTACTTTTATTTTTGTATATTTTCTGTTTTTGTTTACATGCATAAACACATAATTTTACTTAGTGTTAACACTACTGCATTTTTTACTTTAAATCTATAACTCATATTTTTTGTTATTTCTACATAGGCAATATTACATTGCATCTCAAGTTTAGAATTTCCTTATCTTTCACAAATATAAACTCATATATCCTCATCTCAAGATATTTCTCTCAAGAACAAGTTGCAATTAAACATAACTTTAAATCTGTAGAATAAGTTATTTTTTACTAAAATATTTTAATTTGTTATAATAAAAAATATTTACTAAGTACTTATCTACATTTGGTATTATAGCTACAATTAAAAATTGCAAATATATTGTTACCAAAAAATTTGGTAAATAGAATTTTGCCTTTTAAAAACTGGAGATTTAATAGTACCATCTGCCACTACATTGGTTTTCATTTCTCTTTTCCTTCTTTGTACTTAGATTATAGATAGAGTGGGATTTTATTTTATGATTCACTGCAGTATCTGCTTTAAGGATTAGACAAATATATTGAAATGAAAAGTCAATCTAGGATTTTTTTTAATACCTGTATGCATGTTCAAAATTTTCCCTCTAAGGAGTAAGTATAATTTGTTATAGAAAACAGGGAACAGATTCCTTTTGGATTTATCTTATCATTTCACAATACTCTGTGTTACTTTTGTGGCATATTTTTAAGAATTTCTTCCTGCCCCCCCACTACCTTTACATGCGTCCACATATATTTATTATAAGGTTCTGTATTTCAGGAACTGTGCTAGGTATGAGGAACACATTGCTGTGACCTCAGGTAGCTATCAGTTTGCAACTGAATTTTATAGAGGCCTTGTATGTTGTACTAAAGATCTTAAGAACCCACTGAATGGTTAGAGAGTGAATATATAAATAAATAATGGCCAAATTACATATGACAAAAGAACTCCAAACCACAACCTCTGTAGCAAGCAGCCTAGGAATCTAACCCACACCACCAACAGCAACTGACTCAGAAAATCAAGATTTGGTCAATGATTGCCAGTTTCCCCATTTTTTGTATCCTTGCTTCCAACTCAGGAACAACCAGAGAAAGCCAAACATAAATCAAATAAAGAAAAAGAAATGCTGATAGAAAAAGGCAATATAAAACATGCAATAATTATGCTTCCCAAATCAATCAAATAGGATGTGGTGCTTCTAACCAGCCCAACTCTTGTTTCCCCAGGGCAGTAACGTGCACTCCCAGAATAACAGAAACTCTATCACCTCCCACACCATACGCACACTATAAAGCCTTCCTTCCTGAATCTTGGCCCAAAGCAAGTGATGGTAAATGATTCCTTCCCTATAGCAAGCCTTGAACAAATAGTTTCTGTTCTCTTTAGGGTAGTCTTCATTTATGTCCACAAGATTTAACCAACAGAATGTAATAATAGGAAGATGGTCTTGTCTTCTGTGTGGCGACTCAACTGGAAAGTACTAGACTAGAGGTAGGAGACCAGTCTGTAACTTCAGGTTTTGATAAAGTTTTGGCAACTGGTACAGGCAATAGTGAATAGAAAAATTAAAACATCAAGGAGCTGAGATTACAGGCGTGTGCCACCTGTAACTGAGTGCCTACATTGTGTCAGGTAATGGTCTAGCTGCTAATGATATGGCAGTGAAAACCACAAAATCTGCTTTTATAAAGGATCAGGAGACCTAATAAGTGATTGGATGCAGTAGAGGAGAGAAAGAAAAAAAATGTGAGGATGACTCCCTGCTTGAAGAATTATGTATGCTGACCATTTACTGAGACAGGGAACACTGGGGAAGAGATTTGGGTTGGTGCTGGAGATGAATTAAATTTGGGGCATAAGTTTCTGAATCATGGATTTAAAGTGAAGGTTTGGGGTAATTTAGATCAACTAATCATAACCATATATTAATTCCACAACTAATTATTTATTTATTTATTTATTCAGAGATGGAGTCTTGCTATGTAGCCCAGGCTGGCCGTGAACTTGAGATCCTCCTGTCTCAGTAACATGGCTACCCAGCTATCAAGTTGTGCAGCCAGCCTAATGGTCCCTCTTCTACTCAGAGTGGCAGCTTGGGTGGGCTAAAGCACAGGCAGCAGGTATGAGCTGCTGTGCAGAGAGTGCCATGGTAGTGTGGGTCGGGCTAGTGCCAGGGTGAGCTGCGGCAAGTGACCTGTCACCTGGCACCAGCCTGGCCTGCACACAGTGAGGATGCCTGCTGTAGAAGTGCACTCCAGGCAGTCCTGCAGCTCCCCACTGAGCATATGCAGCTCCCACTGAGCATATGCAATTCAATGACTTCAATTTCCTGCTTCTAAATGCAATTCAATGACTTCAATTTCCTTCTTCTAATTTCCTGCTTCAAGAAAATGGAAGTAAGGCAAACCTCAATGGGATTTAGGGCCAATCAGTATGTTATTACTTTTCTAAACCCTAATTAGCATAAGTTTGAACCAATAGTATTATTACTTTTCCAAACCCTAATTCGAAAAGTTTGGACCAATAGTAGTGACCCAAGTGCTATATAAACCCATAGACCAACACACTCAGTAGAAAACATGCTACCTGGTCCCCTCTTGGACTGTATAAGAGTTTTGTTCCTGTATCTATTCTTCAACAAATCTTACTCTTACACTTACTCATCCTGGTCTGAGGATTTCATTCTTTGAAATTATGACTCAAGAACCTGGAAAGAAGAAGAAATTGATGGTGAACTGTTGGGGTCTGTTGCAACACTGGAGAGTATATCCCATTAAAAGCTGCAACATTTCTTGGCTGCAGAGGCCTATAACCTTATGAAGACTCCACCGGCCAGAAGTGAAGAAACTCCAGTCTCACTAGCCAGCAGAAGCAGGGAATCAAGTTTCATCACGAAACTTTAGTTTCATTGGCTTCCCAAATAGCTGGGATTACAGGCATATGCCACCATACCTGGCTCTACAAATATTAATTGAGCACCTACACTGTGTCAGGCAATGTTCTAGGTGGTGATGTGATAGTGACAAATGCAAAATCTACTGCTTTCATAAAGAATTGATACCTCTGGCCGAGACAAAATCAATAAGTTGCATAGAATGGAACAAGTTGATACTGATCTGGAGAAAATGAAAAGGGTGGGGAGTACTTGAGAAATATAATTTTATTCCCGGTAGTCAGTAAAGGACTCAGAGAAAGGGTAACATTTCAATGAAGTCTTGAAGGAAGTAAGGGAGAAAGCTGTGGATAGTAAAGGGGGAACTTTCAAGCAGTGGGCACAGCAAGTATAAAGGCCTATAGGCTGGCACACTCTTGGATGGTTGAGGAGAAGCTGGGAGGTTAGAGTTGTTACAAAAGACTTTGCAAAGCTAAGACTTCAATTTCTATTCTAAGCTCAGAGTAAAGGAGTTTTAGAAAGTATATGAAACTACTAAGATATATTTCTTACTCTGAAGGAAGACATTATAGGAGGAGAGACAAAACTTATACAAAGGAAGCAATGACCAACACAAGACAAGCAATAATTAGGTAAGAAGTTGTATGATTCTGGCCTAGGACTATACCATTTGTGAGCTCTATGAGGATGAAAATAAATGGGAAACATTTTCTGTTGGAGGAATCCTTCATGTTGGAGAGGCAGGATTTAAAGGTAGGACAAGATTTAGAGAAATTCAGAAAAGAGAGGAGGGCATTCATTCAATAAATATTTAACACCAGCTCCTGTGTACCAGGTATTATACTAGGTGTTACACTGGAAAATACTTCAGAAAAAATAGTCATCTTTCTGCCCTTGTGGAGGTAGCCTTAAACAGAGCATGCAGCACAGATGGTTAGCAGCAACCTCAGATATCATCTAGTTCAGTGATTCTGGGGCTAAAAATCACTTGAAGGAACACTTTAAAAGAGTCCCAGGCTCCACACTAGTGATTATGACTGATTAATTTGCAGTAGGGTCCAACTATGCCTGTTTTTTTCCAAACACTCTTCAGAAGACTGGGATGGTCATCTACGTTTGGGGAACACGCCTAGTACAGGCTAGTTGTATAGAGAAGAGAACAACAGGCCTAGAGAAGTTAAATAATTTTGTCAAGGTAATTAATTATATTTGACAAGGTAAGGGATAGAATCCTGAAAGTTACGAAGGGTGGGACTGAAGGGGGTTAAGGAAGATGAAAAGTAAAGTGATATTTAAAGAATATAGAGTGGGCAGAGGAAGAGATATGAACCACAGGAGTGACTAGAAGGATGTGACAACAATCCAAGATTGATTGAGGCACTGTGGATACGGGAGAGAACAAGTAGTTCTTTTAAAGTTCTTTTAAAAGTTCTTTTGGGTACTTGCTTTGGCAGCACATATACTAAAATGAAAGCCCCATTTGGTGCCTCTTGTTTTTTGCTACATTGTCTGACATAGTGGAGAGGGCTGCAATTTTGTTTTGTTGTTTTATATTCAGATTGTACATGAAACTATCTCCTCCAGCTTCCAGGAATTAGTTGTGAAACTCTGTAGCACTGTTCATACCACACTGCAGCTATAATAGACTAAACATTGCTACTCAAAATGGGAAGTGATCCAGCAGCACAAGCATTACCTGTAAGCCTATTATACAGGCAGAACCCAGGGTCCAGCTCAGACCTACAGGTCAGAATCTGCATTTTAATAAGATTCCTATGTGCTCCATATGCACAAAGTTTGAGAAGCACTGCTCTAAGGCTTTGCAATTTTTAAAAATGAGGAGAGCAAACTAAACTAAATAATAAATAGATAAACAGTAATCAATTTTTACTTTGTGATTTTAATATATAATTGAGGTAAGTTTCACTGCCTATCACCCTCCCAGAGAAGTGCTCTAGGTTTAATTGACATTATCCCTCCTTTCCAATAGAAAGCCAGAGCCACATAAGCATTTTGACTAATCCTTGATAAACAGTCTGAGAACTATCTTTCTATTCATTTTCCATAGAAACAAACCCCATAAAGATTCAGATACACTGCAAATAACATCTGAATTTTATTATTATTAACATTAAATTTATTATAATAAAAGACTGTCATAATTAAAGTCATCAATAATAATCAAAACAGCTACCATTTATGGGGCATTTAACAACCTGCATGCTGCACACTGTGATAAATACCTTAAAAACACTTTAAACTTTAAATGAGGGAGGCATTCCTAAAAGAATTTTATGGATGAAGAAACCAAGACTTAGAAAAGGCAAGCAACTAGCTCCAAGTAAACAATTAGAAAATGACTACAAAAATTCTGCTAACATTGAGTTATTTTAAACTTGAAAAGTTTGGCAAATAAATTTTTTTAGAAGGCTTTAGAATCATTACAGTAGGCATTATCAAAATTTTTATAAAGAGAAAATTTGCAGGTAGAGTGCTCAAGTAGAGTACCTTTCTATGAAAATCACAACATGGAACAAAAAAATGTAATTCAATGTACAGCTGTAATCCTAGCTACTTAGACGATACTGCAGGAGGATAGCAAGTTCACGGCTAGCATGAGCAACTTAGGGAGACCCTGTCGTAAAATAAAATAATGAGGAAAAAAAAAAGAAGTATTGGGGACGTAGCTCAGTGGTAGTGTGCTTGTATGAGGCCTGGGTTCAATCCCCAGTACCACACAAACATACACAAATACAGTCCAAAATCCCAGATTTCTAAACTATTGTTTTCCCTATTTACCATTATCTTCAAACTCATAAGCTACATTTATATTTTCCATAATTAATTTATAAACATTTTAAGGTTAATAAAGTTTTAAATATCTAATATTCTACAAGTACCATTTGTGGTAGCTTTGACAGTATTCAGAGTAGTTATTGCCTTCTACAAAGTTATTTTTGTGAAAAATGGAGAAAATAAATTCTACTTAAGGCAGAAGTGAAGAATACATAGAAAACATGTACAAGATAACCTGCATATTTTACTTGCTTCCTTAGGTAACAAGAGTTCAGCCTATAACTTTCCTGGGAGGCAAGATGAAGCTTCTTTGTGGACTCTATTTGTAATGCCCTTAAAGTATGCCGAGGATGAAGGTGCAGTGTTTTCCTTCTGTTGTGCAAGTGGTGAGGAGGAGGATTCTGTGAATAAACTGTGCATTTACTGGCCAAGGGCAATGGTTGCTTAACAACTTCTCTGATTTATCCAGAAAAGTTTTGCCAATAAGTCCAAATTAAATTGAAGATTACAATAAATTCAAGAAACAATTTCTATAAAAAAAAGGGTTAAGCCTATTTTTTCACTACAAAACTTGGTTATGGGTAATTGAAATGCTTCCATGTTAGTAAAGAAAATAATACAAAACAACTATCAAAAACACAGATAGACTTAGGGGCATTTCTACATAAGGAAATCTCCAATTGCAGTGTAGAATTCCAGGGAATCCATTAGCTTTAAGGCCAAAATAATTTTAAAGGCTCTAGCTCCCTGAATAAAGAATAATGATGATGATGATGTCATGAATTAACACATATAGAGATAACACAGATTAAGTGAAATAGCACAGATTAAGTGAAATAACACATATAGAGAACTTATATAGTTCTCTATATGTGTTATTTTAGAGATAACAGATTAAGTGAAATAGCACAGATTAAGTGAAATAACACATATAGAGAACTTATATAGTTCACTTATTATATAGTTTGTTATATATAACAAACTTATATATGTGAACTATATAAGTTCACGATTTAGGATATTCTTTGGTCACGTAATTGGTAACTGATGGAGTAAGCTTAAAAAATGAGACAGGAGAATCGTGAGTTCAAAGCCAGCCTCAGCCATGGCAAGGCACTAAGCAACTCAGTGAGATCCTGTCTCCACATAAAACACAAAATAGGGCTGAGGATGTGGCTCAGTGGTTGAGTACCCCTGAGTTCAATCCCCAGTACCAAAAAAAAAAAAAAAAAAAATTGAAGTAGACTCCACTCGCTTTTAGCCATTAAGATATACTGTCTCTCAACCATAGGAAGAGGACAAGATTACAAAGGTGGAACAGTTTGAAAGAACTGAAAACATTTAGAGTTCCAAAGGTCTTTCCTTCATTGGCCCCAGGCAGAGGTCTGAAAGGTCATTTTGACTACTTATTGGGAACACTAGACCCCACTCTATGAGTAAACAGACTGAGTAACTGTCAGTTAATTTCTTATAACTTTAGAATCTCCATTTATAAAAGCCACCACAAACAAAACAAAACAAGAAGAAATCTGAATAGTCACTAAGATTTCTCTCAGCTCTAGTAAATTTCCATTCTATTTCATTTCTTTGGGTATAAACTCCCCTTTTCCTCAGTACTTTAAAAATGTTAATACATCTAGAAGTAGAGGTAGGAACACAAATTGATTTTTTCCTGGAAAAGAACCCTATACCCTGGAAGGAGATGTAGTAATAAAACAAAGTAAAAGGGAAAGACGAGAGAAATACACATATGTACACACAAGTATACTTGTTTCATAGTACTTTTTATATTATGGACTATTTTGGCAATGGACTGTTAAAAGTATTTGGTTTTTTCTTCTTCTCTTAAACCGACGCTTTCCTGTCTTATATAACCTTGCCCAATTTTTCTTACACCAAAAAAAGGAGGAGAGAGAGTCATCAGTTATCAAATTCACCTACTTCTCAGTTTAGCCCGGTGTCTAGGAATATAGCAGTAGTGCTGAGCTTCCATGCAGCCTTGGGAATGGAGAGCTGCCTTTGTTCAAAGTTCTTCTCCCAACCTGGATTGGAATACTTCTAAAACCCGATTAGGAAATTCCCCTGACATCTATCCCTCCTCAGCGAAAGTACAGTTGTTCTGCAGGTTACTGTTGTTCTGCAGGTTACTGTGTAAATGTCCGACCATCCTGAGAGAGCTCAACCCTGTTCCCACAGAAGTCCCTAGGAAACTGGCCACTTCCAAGAAACTCTCAAAGGCTCCAGTGTGCAAACGCAGGAGGCAGGGTTCCTGACGCAGCCTGAGACTTGTAAAGCCTCAAAAGGAATTCCCATAGTGGCCTCACACCATTAGCGTGAGACAGGACTGGATTCCTCCTTGGAATTCATGGTTTTAAGAACAATCATGAGCAAGGGCGAAGCGCTAAGCAACTCAATGAGACCTTGTCTCTAAATAAAACACAAATTAGGGCTGAGAATGTGGCTCATTGGTAGTTCAATCACTGGTACCAAAACAAAAACAAACAAACAAACGAATGAATGAAATGAAACTTATAAAAAGAACAATCGCAGCTTTCTGGGAGGAAATCAATGGGACCATAGTATGAAACAAATCACCTGGGATTTCTCAACACCACCAACGGTAATGTAAATCCAGTAGAGGAGCCCGAGGTGAAATTTCTCAGCCCAACTTTAAATAATTAATTTTGTATTCATAACAAAAGAAAATTCAAAACCAAATACAATCATGATAAAACAAAATCAATTCTCTCTCCCAATTTTCTTCCATCCACACCATTACAACCACTTTTAAATTTCTTATAAAAACGATGCTTAATTTCAAATTTCAAGAGCATTTTCCTCTGCTCTGAGTGTAGGCTTTAGTAGGAGCAAATTTAAGTATAGGAGGCTTTATACCTATATCAGGAACATCACTTGACAACAGGGATCTACAAATAAAATCCCAGTGCAAAATGATCTATTTCACTCAGAAAGATTCCTTCCCTCTTAGTCACTTCAAAGAACAGCAAAGATTTCACCACTCAGTTTATTTTGTTTACTTATTTTTATGTGGTACTGAGGTTTATAGGAACGCTCCAGGAGGACAGCGCGGCTTGACTCCCCAGGCAGGTTGGTTGACGACAGCCAAACTCCCTCGCAAGTCGCGCAGTTCCCGGAGGATCTGCTCTACGTGTGGAACTTCCGTCCGGCGGGCTTCCCCAGTCTCCACTAGGGTCTCATTTCTACTCTTGCTGTTCCCAGACTTCGTTCCTGCCCCACTGAACTCACCCCATTCCCCGCCTCCCAAGGTACAGGCGCCCGCCTATACCTGCTTCTCCTCGTCCTCTGTCACTACGGCAGTCACCGCGACTTGGCGAGGAGTGCTGGACTTATTTCTGCCGCCGGGGTCCTGGGCTTCAGCCATTGCCGCGGCCTCCCCTGTGGACATGGCTGGAAGCAGGGGGCTAGGGGCTGAGTGGGATCCTCCTGTCCTATGCCGTGCCTGCAGTCGCGAGGCCCAAAGAGGCCCCGCCACCAAGTACGGAAGGCAGCCTGACAGCTGCTAGAGTCGCGAGAGGTTCTAAGGGGCTGGCCGTGGCCTCGGCCACCACAACGCTGCGGGCATAGCGCCGCTGCAGCCCACCAGCGGAGCAAGGCACCAGCTGGCTAGACGGTTGTTAACACAAGCCAGAGCGTTGCTAGGGGCGGGGCCGGGGGTGGAGGCGTTCGCTCCTACGGAAACGCGGAGAGCCAAACTACCCCAAAGCCCAACCTATACCTCCACTCGGGTTGGATGGGTTTGCAGGTGTGCGGGAGGGAGACCAGGGACAGAGACCTCGGTGCGTAGCGGGGGAGAGGTACGTTCGGCCCGAGAGTGTTTCAGTCTTGACTGTGTGCTTCGGGATCGGCTTCAAAAACAGGTGTGTGTGGTGAGGGGCGAGCACTAGAAATGGAATGCGTTTGGGCGATGTGATGGACAGGTAGTTTTGAAAGCTCAGCAGTTTAACTCACCCCAGAAATATGACCAAATTTATCTAAAAACTTCCCAGAGAAGAAATAAATTTTCTTCTTTCCTTTAGTGGCCCAAACGGTTAGTTAAACAAGGCTTTTGTATACAACCATAAGCTTTTGAATCAATTTATTGAATCTAACCTTTGAAGCTCTGCTTTTCTTATCTGCTCTCAGCCCTCCTGTTCTCCTAGAATTGTTTTGAGGATTGAATGAGACGATAGTGTTTGGTAAAGTGGTGCTTGGCACATAATAAGCACCCAGTATGGTCAAGTTTATCACTGTCTTAACTATTAGTATAATTTATTTATTTATTTATTTATCTGTTTATTTATTCTACTTAGGTATACATGATAGCAGAATGCATTTTGATTCGTTGTACACAGATGGAGCACAACTTTTCATTTCTCTGGTTGTACGTGATGTAGAATCATATCATATATGCAGTCATACATGAAGCTAGGGCTATGATGTCCATCTCATTCCACCATCTTTACTGTCCCCATGCCATTGCATCCTGAGTGACTTGAATGGAAAACTGCTCAATGAAAATAAATGTGACTTTACTTCTTGGGGCTTCTCTCCTCATTTTTATAATGAACAAGTTGATCAGTTATTTCTGTTTCCTTCTGACTGAAATGCTGAACTACGTATCTGGCCATAAAATGGAAATGGAAAAAACTAGATGGGATATGGCAGCACTTGGTGTAAATCATAGCCAAAGAAAACAAGGTTCTTTGAAGGAGTACTAAGCTATATTGTCACTATTTCCACACTCTGATCTTCCACTTTCCTCATCCTCAGTCATCGCAGACTGCTCTGAGATCACCACCACTTGTCAGTCTGAACACTTTTCTGTCATCCTGCTATTCTTGTCTGTAATGTTGTACACTGTTGACTACTCTTCTCTTATTGAAACTCCCTTACCTGGGCTTGCATATTCTTTTTATTTTCTTTTGTCTTTCAGTTACGCATTGGTATCTTTTTTTAAAAATTTTTTTGTAGATGGACACAATGTCTTTATTTTATTGCTCTGTATGTGGTGCTGAGGATCGAACCCAGAGCCTCACGCATGCGAGGCAAGCGCTCTACCGCTGAGCCACAATCCCAGCCCCGCATTGGTATCTTTAGAGCTACTCTTAGGCCTTGCACGTAGAAGCTATTTCACTAAGTCCAAGATTACTATCACTTGGAAAGTGCAAAAGGGTATGTCGACTGTTTTGTTCACATGACTTTAATTGCTGTTGAACAGTGCAAATATACTGATCAAAAAAAGGCTGAAGCACAGTGGAATCTTGTGGAAATGGTAACCAAAACAAATATAGCAGTGGACAGCTGACAATTGGATTAGTTGCTTATCCTTTGTGTGGCCATCTCAGGATAAAGAAAGCAAAGAAGAGAGATTGCAAAGGAATATTTTCCACTTAAGTTTGTCTAGGAGATAGCAATTGACATTTGTGTTCAGCAGCAGGCTGAGACTGATAATGGTCCTCAAATTTTAGTGACCCTGGAAAGTCAGACTTTACTCACTGGGCCTACCTGAAGACACTTTGCTAACTAAAGAACAATGGGATATTTTTTGTTAATCAACTGTTGACAGACCTACATATTCATTCTGTCATATATCTATAGTTGCCTATTTCCAATGCTTAGCATAACTCTTATGAACGCCCTCTTTTTAGTACTTACAAAGCTCTTTTCCTCCTCACTGAATGGTGAAGTCCTTTATGGAGTAGGTTCCCTTATCTGCTAAGTCAGTAGACCCATCTTTGTACAATTTTTTTTGTTCTGGTGGTATGTTTTATTTATTGATAAATGAGAGGCGATGAGGATTGAAGTTCTCAAATGCCCCATGCTCAGTCACCTTGATTTACTTGCAGTTTTCCGAAAGATGCCGAGCTTCCTGAACCTGCATTACTTTTTAAGTATGTTGTACAGTCATCCCCCTGGGATCCATGGGGTATTGGTTCCAGGTATCTGTCCATATCAAAATCTAAGGATGGTTATATAAATGGTTTAGTATTCGCATATTACCTACACATATCAGCCCCATGTGCTACTTTAAGTCATCTCTATATTACTTATAATATTGATGTAGGACAGATGAGGTTGGACACCCAAGAAATTACCAGGAAGCAGGCCTATTTAAGCTGCAGAGGTCCAGAAGGGCTAATGCCTAGAAATCTCTAGACCTTGGGTCTGGGAATTCTTTGAAATTTATACCCAGTGGGAGTGTTTACATGACAATAGGTGTTACATGGCGGGTATACTTTGTTCCATATTCTTAGGCTAGATAAAGGTTTCACAAAATTTCCCTAAGGAAAACAGAGATAGTAACTTTTTGTACAAGCTGTCTATCACACCTTTTGTCTGCAAACCTGGCATTTACAAGAAAGAGGAAACTTCAAACCATATTGAGCTCTCTGCAGAACTCCTGTGAAATCCTGTTGATACTCTTTGTAAAATCTTGCTGACACGGAGCTTAATTATAGTAGGGGGTCCCTGGAGGAGCTTATATTACATTTCTGGTGAGGGTCTCATTGGTGGGGATACCTGGTGGTTGCATCAGTAACTAATACAATGTGAATGTTTTATAAAAAGTTGTTATAAGAATTGGTTAGGAAATGGAGACAAGGAAAAAAGTGTGTGCATGCTCAGTACAGACTTTTTTTTTCTGAAAGATTTTGCTCCATCCTTGGTTAAAACCATTGATACAAAACTTACAGATGCAGACGGCCAATTGTACCTATCACTGTCTTCAAATGGCTAACTCCCTATGACCTTTTCTAGGAAATTTTTATATCCTGTGCTATGTTATGTGACATTCTTTTTTTTTGTACTCACTGCATATTTGATGGTATTTATTGATTTAGCAGCCCAACCCCTTTCTACTATTGATTTTTTAACTATTTAGATTCTTTTAAAAGCAAAGAGAGTTGCTTAATCATATTTGCATCCAAACCCCTCACCTTACTGTTTAGCACAATGATTTTCAAAAGTGCATGAGAATCATCTGAAGAGCTAGTTAAAACAGACTCCTGAACTCCTGCTCCAGAGTGTCTGCTTCACTAAGTGTGGGGTGAGGCACAAGGGTTTGCATTACAAGTTTCCGGGTGATGCTGACCATACTTTGGGACTTCCTGGTCTTGATTATATTAGGTACTCAATAAATATTCATTAAATAGTTCAAGGATTATAAATTACTTTTTTATTTGATTTGAGAGCAACCTCAAGCAATTCACAAGTTACCCAGAGTAAGGTAAATATTCTAGGTCCTTGCTACTCAAAAGGGGGTCCTTGGATGAAGTACCTGCATAGGTATTACCTAGAGGCTTGTTAAGAATGCAGGATTTGGGAATGGATAAAGGACATGTGGTACATACTACACAATGGAATATTACTTAGCCATAAAGAAGAATGAAATTATGGCATTTGCAGGTAAATGATGGAACTGAAGACTACCATGCTAAGTGAAATAAGTCAATCCCAAAAAACCAAAGGCCAAGTGTTCTCTCTGTTATGTGGAGGCTGACTCACAATAGGCAGGGGGAAAGAGAAGTGGAGGTTCACAGAACTGGGCAAGGGATAGGGGAAGGAAGGAAGGATGGGAATGGGAAAGACAGTGGAATGACTTAGATATAACTTTCCCATATTCATATATTCATATATGAATACACAACCAGTGTAACTCCACATCATGTACAACCACAATAGTGGGAAGTTATACTCCATATGTGTATGATATGTCAAAATACATCCTACTGTCATGTCCAACTAAAAAGAACAAATAAAAAATTAAACTATTGGGATGGCAAAAAGAAAAAAGAATGGAGGATTTGGCCTTATGGTGAAGCTACTGAATCAGAATTTCCATGTTAATAAGAGCCTCAGGTAATTAGTATACACATCAGAATTTGAGAAGTACTACTTTAGGTTGTGTGTGTTCATTACTATTATTTTGGAGTAGTTTTAACAGTCTACATAAAACTGACTTTCAATAATTATTCCATTTGTGAATTTTCCTTGTCTTTTTTCTCTTTACTGATGATAACATTGGGTTTATTAAATTTTCTTCTTGGTAAGTGCACCAAGTTTAAGCTTTTTAAAAGCTTTCTCTGTTTAAATTAGTCATGCAGATTTAATTTTAAAAATTAATTGCTTCTTTTTTATGACACCAAAACAGAAGGATAAAAGGGTGAAATAATTATTGAAATGGTAAATTATTTCAGCAACATGGTAAAATATTAGTAGAGAAACATGGGAGGAGTTATATCTAAGAGAATAGAAATGCTTCAATCTGGTAACAGTTCTGCAGAATTTAACATATATTAAGATACAAATTGCAATTTCTTAGCACAAAGATTAACTTGAAGACTTAATTTATTGACCTACACAACTTTTACTTTTAAAAGTAACAATAAAAGCAAAATATATTTTAAAATAAATGTAATACTAATGTCATTCTTATCATTTTTTCCTTCAGAATTTTTTCTTGCTTGAACTCTAGTGATGTTTAGTAAAGTGAATCATTCATTAGCATAAATTAAGAACATTTCAAAAAAGTGTTTTAGATTATATATGAAATGGTAGTCTCTAAATTAATGCCTGCTAAATGTTCAAGCAAGTCTTATTCCTTAGAGTAATTAATTTTCAATAAAGAATTTTTATAGCATATATAAAATGTAATTATAATCTTAGGTTAGCTTTAGGAAAATTTTGTAAGAAGAAATATATATAAAACTGCAGCTTAATCTACTTTACTGTTATAAGCAATATTTTAGGTTGACTGTTACAGAAGAAGACCTAAAGAAGAAATAAATCATGGACCCTGTATTTGTTTGCTGTGGTGGCTATAACAAATACCACGGAATGGGTGGCTTAAACAGAAATATATTTCCTTACAGTTCTGGATGCTAGAAGTTGAAGAACAAAATTTTCGGCAGGATTGGTTTCATTTTGAAACTCTCTCTTCTTGCCTTGTGTCTTCTCCCTTTTTCTTCACATGGTCTTCCCTTTGTGCATGTCTGTATTCTAATCTCATAAGGATGTTGGTCCTGTTGGATTAGGGTTCACCCATACGACCTCACTATATCTTAATTACCTCTTCAAAGGCTGTATCTCCAAATATAGTGGTATTCTTTAGGTAGTGCTGTTTAAGACTTCATCATATGAATTTTAGGAGATATAATTTAGCCCATAGTGGATCCCAACATACTTTAGATTAGAATTTGAATTCTTGTAATAATTCAGGAATAGAATATGTTTGGTTAAGTCAATATTGGCATTCTTGCCAAAGGACCCATTGATATTTCTCACAATAGTGATAAATGACTATTCTGTCTTAAAAAGTTATCACTGTATATTTGATCAGTGTGAATCCGTCCTCAGGGATTGCAAACAAATCTGGATGTTGAGCTTACTGGGTCCTGTGCCTGATTTCTTCACCATCATCATTGACTTCTTGCTTCATTGTCCAGTAACAATCCACTTGCCACCTAGGCTCCTTTGAGCCTACCATAAACATACAAGAGCCAGCACTGATCTACTGACATTATATTGGGAAATGTTCTCTTTGGTAAGCAGAAAGAAAAAATGGAAGTGAGGCAGTAGAGAAGAGCACAGAAATATAGGTGTTCCTGAGCTATTCATGGCTTCCTAGCGAGTTTAGTTAATTCCTTGGTCGTTTGGGGAATTTTCCTGAAGGTCTTATGCATCACTGAACTTTGAAACAGCCCATCTGGAGAAAATAAAGGGAGAATGTGTCTACTAACTCTATTATGTGCTATACCTCTTTGGTCAAAGTTCATCTTTCAAGCAGGGTTGTAAGATTTAGCAAAAAGAAAAAAGAAAAAAATACTTGTAACATAGTAAAAATATATTGTTTGCAATTCAAGTTGAACTGAAAGTCCTGTACTTTATGTGGTGATCCTGCCATCAAAACTAACACATGTTCTCATGCAGAGCCTCCACAGGCCCTATGCACAGGCACAGAGGTGGGTTTTTCCTCATCAGTGCTGCAGTGTACAGAACTCAACATAAAGCAGTATATGTGGGGTGGGTGGTGGTGGTGGTGGCAACAGTGACTCCTTGCTAGTAAGACAGGGAAGTTTCAGGGCACTGGCCAGGAGGCAGGGCAAAAGTGGAGGCAGTGTTGAGGAGGAATGTAGGGAACAGACAGGAAGAAACAGGCATGGTGGCATGGATGTGAGGTGATAAATAATAATGTCCTATAAAATGAGTTATGATTCACTGTAACATCTCTTTTATATCTACCTAGACCAGACTGTAGTAAATGCTAGGGATTCAGTAGTAAGACAAAATTCCTGGTACCAGGGAGCTTATAGAATAGCTTGAATATTGTATATATTCTGATTTTAAAATGCTTAATGAAATCAAATAATTTTTAAGAGTACCACCTCATTAAATATGGAGGTGGTCCTAAGTGACTACTTTGATAAAAATAGTGGTCCCCCCCCCCCCCATGCAATAAGACTATCACATAGATTGCTTTCTGGATGCTTCTTAAACAGAAAAGTATCAACCTCCATCAAATACTGAAATTATTAATTGGTAAGACAAAAAATCCATTTGTATTTAATAACATTTCATAGAGAAGTTAATGCCTTGCACGCACAAGGACCTGGGTTCATATCCCCAGCACCAAAAAAAAAAAAAAAAAAGAGAGAAGTTAAAATATTAAATAGTACTTTTTATTTAAACATGTATAAGGCAGATCTATGAGAATGATATAAAAACATGGCATGTAATTTGACAGCAGTAGATTGGAGATTACATAGTTTTAGCAAATGTGAATTACACAATTACAAAGAAAACCATATTTTCCAAGCAGGTACAAAATATCTAATGAAAAATCAAGGCAAGAGAATGAGTACAGTTAATTAACAACGGGAAATTACTTTTAATGTGAATTGCAGATTATCCTTTAAAAGCTTTTAAAAGAATTATTGCAGTCTATATCAATCAACAGTATTGAATACTATTAAGATAAAGAACTGAAGGCCAGAAAGGATTAATTTTGACTTCATGTAACAAACCCAAATTTATAATCACTTAATGCAGGAAAAAGCTGTGGAAGTAGTGAAGTTGTTATAGTCTTTCTGGTAGTCTCTAATCTGTCTCCCTTATGGTGTAGCCTTAAGTTTTGGGAACAGTTGCCCCAGCTCCTGCTGTATCCACAACCCCAGCCACAAGATGGAGGGACGATAAAGAACACATGCTGTAGCTGGCCACAGTGGTGCACGCCTGTAATCTCAGCACTTTGGGAGGCTGAGACAAGAGAATCCTGAGTTCAAAGCCAGCCTCAGCAATGGTGAGGCGCTAAGCAACCCAGTGAGACCCTGTCTCTACATAAAACACAGAATAGGGCTGGGGATGTAGCTCAGTGGACAAGTACCTCCGAGTTCAATCCCCAGAACCAAAAAAAAAAAAAAAACCCAAATAAAAAAAACACATACTGTGACCTTCCTTGGAGGAGACTTCATCAGCACTCAGTTACACAGCCAGCCAACTGCAAGGGCAGCTGAAAACTGATGGGGAGCTACTTTTATAGAAGTAGGGTAAAAATACGTTGGGAAACAATTTCCAGTCCCTGTTTACGCTCACAATCTGCAAAGCTATGAAAGACCCTAGAAGGAAATCTCTGAGAGAATATTTCCTTGAATTTGGCAATTTGGAAACCATACAAAAGCAGATGCTTTTACTCCATCTAGCAAACGGAAGAATCTGTAGTCAGCCTTAATTTTGGAAGAAGATACAATGGAAATTCAATGGTTTGTAAAGTTAAGAAAAAATTATCAGTATTTGTGTATATTAGGATGAACAAAAATATTTTAATATCAGATAGACAGACTGTAAATTAAGTACTTTATAATTTCCTCACACTAAAAACCCCCCAAGAACCTGTTCATTCCTGTAAAATTCACTGTTTAAAGTCCAGAACAGATTTTTTCCACTAAAATTATTACAATTTCATTTAGAGTTAATTGCATACACTGAATGTATACTACAATTTCTTTTACTGATTTATGAACAATTGAGGGTGGAGCATCTCATTTTCATGATGACACATTACAAATATAAACCTTAACACTAGACTGAAGTGTCTTATACTATCTATAGCAGTGCTTTATTTTTTTCTTTATTTTTTTTGGTACTGGGGATTAAGCCCAGGGGTGCTTTAGCACTGACCTACATCCCAATCCTTTTTATTTTGAGACAGGGCTTTTTACTAAGTTGCTGAGGCTGGCCTGGAACTTGCAATCCTCCTGCCTCTCAGCCTTTCAGCTGCTGGAATTACAGGCATGTACCAGCACACACTGCCGGTAATTGCTTTAAGTTGTGAATTTATGAAAGAATTTTGACACAATATTTTAGGCTGTTTAACTACTTATTTCAAAACAAGGATTTTATAGATTGACATAGGTATAATTAGCTCAGTGTTTAAAGTTTTTCTAAGGAAACACTTTTGAATTACACTTATAGTACTTATTTAAAACCAACTAAGAAAACTTAAATTTCATAAATAAACCTCTTTTTGGAAGGGGGAGATTCTCTGTACAGAAGTTTTCATAGAATAATTTAATGGCAAAAGGCAATTAAAATAATTAAGGTTGTTTTCCATGAGATAAATAATACAAAAATTGGATATGATATATTCTTGAAGCCCTTTTACACAATTTGGCTGTAAGTATGAATAGTTCTAAAGTTGCTATTATCAAATTAATTTTGAAAGTAAAATTCTCTAGTTAACTCAAGGTTGTAATAATTTAGGAGAAATTAATTGGGCATTTCAACACTAAAGCTCATTAGCCACCCTGTATGTAGCACGAAATAATTACCTCTGATAAACAACTATAAATATAGTTTATTCATACTTCTAAATATTTCAAAATTTAAATAAAAATCTCACATGTAGATAGTCTGGGCTAAATTTCATGTACATTTTGAAAAATAAATGTTAGCATGAATGTAATTATATCTAAATGTGATATTAAATATTCTTAAGAGGAGATATATGAAATCTTTATACAAAAGCTAAGTAGCTTGATACAGCTCATGGTTATTTTCCTCATAGGAAAAAATTTATTTTCATTGCATAGGATTAAAACTGGGTATATGTTCTACTTTCTTACAATTTTTCTCAGGGCCACTTCTCAAAACACAGATCAGGAAATAAATCTCCACTCTTCTAATGTTCCCAGCACTACCTCCTCCTCACATCTGGCAACAGCAAAATTTAGTCCTACTTCTGAGGCCAGAAAAATGATTCCAAAAAGTAAAGAATATGAAAAATAAGGAAAAAAAATCACAGAAGCAGTAAAATAAAGCAGCTGAAAACCAACAGATTTGTACTTCAGAAGGCCATTAAATGTTTAGAATTACATTTAGTCTAAAATTTCAAAAATATTCTGTTTTTGTAGCACGCAAAAGAAATACTGTCATTTGCAATAACACTTGCTTCTTTTACACATGTTCATCAGTTTGTTTTTTTCACATTTTCCAAATCCCCAATTATCTGTACTAGTGATAATTTTATTTGTATCATTGGCTACTTAAAATATACATATGACAATATACTTTAATAGTTACCTAACTTTTGGAAATATTTCATTGTATTTTCAAATTAAATGGGTAAAGCATTGTCTTGAGAATGAAATTTAAGGAACAAGAAAAGCATTGAAAATACACTATTTTCACTAGTCCACAATAATAGCATGGTTAGGTAGTTACAGTTATCACCCAACTGAATTTCTACTAAGAACTAACAAGAGAGGGATTATCGAGAGGGGAGAGATGTAATTAACATAGAAAATAGAAAATTCAATTAGGATATACAAGATATTGAAATTCATCAAACAGAGAACATCAGAGAAGGATGAGAGATTTACCAGACTGACAGTGCAGCAGTAGGCAAAGAACCATTGGTGGGAATAGTGCACTACACTAAATAGGTCTTTTTATTTTTGGCAGATGGATTCAAGTCAATAGGTAAGCTTAGAAATGACAATTTCAGGAAGAGGAAAGGATATAATTGTATCTTGTCTGCAACTTCCTATTTTAATAAGGAAAGAGAAAATGAGTAAAATGTAGGGCATTATAAGGTTTGAACAAAATGCAGTTTATATCTGGAATGTCAGCACTGAGAAATTTTATGAATAATATGATTATATGCTTCTAGATGTATAATTAACCACTTATCCTAATATCCTTCATGCTTATAAACTGTTCCTTAATGAATGGTTGTACAGGCAGGAGGCCTTCTTAGGAAGATAAAAGGGATTTTTTTTTTAATTCTGCAAATTTTACAAGGATTTTTTTTTCAGTTCTGCAAGATTTCAGTAATTCATTAACACTGCTGTGGTCCTCTCTCTGCTTGAGTCTTCACTGCAGAGGGAGATATATGCACTGTCACGAGTCTCCAGGTTCATGCTCCAGGCCAGGTAAGTAACTACAGACTCGCAAGCAATAATAAATTTATGACTGGGATATTTTCATACATCTTTTGATGTATACAACCTACTTTAAAGAATGCATTGCCTTTATACAAAAGAGAAGGCATCTAGGCTGGCATCATGAATGTAATGCATGGGGATGGGGCAGAGGCTATAGAGCCTTGTGGTTAAAGCCTGGCTTCTGGAACATGTCTGCCTGGACCTGAATGCTCACTATGCCTCTTACTCACTATGTGACCTTGGGAAAATAACTTTTCTGTTCTCCAGTTATGTAAAGTGAAGATAATGACCTTTCTCACATGTTTTTAAGCTTAATGCTTAATGTTTTTAAGCATTAAGTGGGGTAATACAACCATGCCTGGTACTTTAAATACCAGAGTGAGCATCAGTAATATCCCCTATCATAAAGAGTGGTGATGATAGCTAAGGTGCAACAGCAAAGCTCATCTGAGAAATAACTACTTGTGCATAAACCTACATTACACTTTTTTTTTTCTTTTTGGTACTGGGGATTGAACACAGGGGTACTTTACCACTGAGCTTCATCCCCAGCTCTTTTCATTTCTAGACAGGGTCACTGCTAAGTTGCTTAGGTCCTCACTGAGTTGCTGAGGTTGGCCTTGAACTTGCAATCCTCCTGCCTTGTCCTCCCAAGTCACGGGCATTATAGATGAGCCTCACCCTACATGGTGAAACCTATACTTTTGCTCTAAGAACAATATCCAATTTCCAGGATTGGTACTATAATATATATATATAAATATATTAATATGTATAATATATATGTGTATATACATCAGTTTTGGAGGCAAAATATTACTGAGTCCTTTCTCTGTTCCATTTAATTAAGGTGAAAATTAAACTGTTCTATAACATGTTAAAAAAATAAAATCTTTCATGAGCTATGTGTTATCAGTTATATTTCATGTCTACAGTGCATTTTAAATATAATTTCAGGATGTCTTTTTAATTTGTGTTTGTTCACATAAACACATTCCTTCATACAATTAATTATATTCTTCAACTCGTACCTTACAAGAGAAGTATACAAATGTTACCATGCACCTTTACCTAGATATTAAAATAATTGTCCTTTTCTAATAATGTATAATTACACAGTTCTGTTTCTTAAATTGGATAATAATTAAAGCCTTACTTAAGCTTCAGAAAAAAGCATATCCATTGAATTATATTAAAAGCTTCAGATTCTGCAGGTTTGCAAAGTGTTTTTAACATTGTTATATTTATATTATTAATTATATATATTTTGCCTGATTATGAAATACAGATAAAACAACTATAGTGTTACACTTATGCACAACAAAACATAACTACATTTCAACAATATGTGGACTACAAAAATTCATATGGGCAAAATAGGACATTTGTGAAAGTAACTTGAAGAAAATTCTCTTTTACTTATTCAATTGAAGTATCATTTAACAGATTTCAAACCATAGTTATTTCACAGCACACACATCACTGAACGTAGAGGAAGTCATAAAAATAATGGCATGAGTAGAACTTGATATGGCTGGGGTGAGCACCATTTAGCATCACATTACTGTAACCCTCTCTGGGGAAAGATGAGAAATTGTTCCTCCGGTGCCTTCTTCTAGAAATTGGCTCTTTTCCCAGCCCTTTTTAATTCTTTTTAGCTTTCGGCTTATACATGGAAGAAATAAGACAATTTTACCCAGAATTACAATTGAGGGCAAAACAAGAGCAAGAACAAAGTTTGGTGGTGTGTAAAACCTGTAGTACTCTTCTTCAAAAGCTCGTTTCCATCCATAAATTAAAACATGGAAAGTACTTATGAGCAGGGCAACATATCCAAGTGTAGACTTGGGGCAGGAGAAGAAGAAAGCAAACAGACAATAAGATAACAAAATATTCAAACACATGAATTAACCTCTCCAGATATACCATGCTTGTATCTTGATAAAACTATTGTCTTTTTAAATTATTGAATTACTCTTTGTTCTCTACTGAATTAAACAATCTTCAACACTTTCATATTTTCCATATTTCATACATTACATTTACTATTTACATGCACACCTTATTTTATGTAAAAAGGTCAAAATGAATACATTATTTTAATAGTCTATTTATTGTATCAAGAACATCTTCATGTAATAAAAATGAAAATGGGACATTTGCGGGGGTGGTTACTGGGACAGGAACCCAGGAGTTCTTTGCCACTGAGCTATATTCCCAGCCCTTTCATTTTTTATTTTGAAACAGGGTTTTTCTAAATTGCTTAGGGCCTCACTAAGTGACTGAAGCTGGCCTAGAACTTTGAATTCTTCTGTCTCAGCCTCCCAAGTCTCTGGGATTACAGGTATGTGCCACAGTGCCAAGCTGGACATTAATATTATTTGACTGAATGATGTACATAACTTAATCATTCTTTTTCATTGCTCATTTAATCTATTTTCAAATGTTCTTCAACTATAAATAATATCATTTTAGGTCCTTTTCTATAGTTAGGCTTATTTCCTTAAGAATAATTTCTACTAGTGAGATTATCGGTCAAAACACCTTACTTTTCCGTGAGAACATGGATAGGCACTGCTAAATTCTTTATAGAGGTTATCCACATTCCCACCAGTTATATGTAAAAAGTGTGTATTTATATGTACACACACATACACACACACACTTCAACACATATGGAACATAAGTGTTGAAGAGTATACATATTATACACACACTAGTTAGTAGGAAAATATGAAAAATATTATAATATTGATGTGTAAATATAAATATCAATTCAAACATGCACCTTTAATGACCATATTAAATGTGATTATTAAGAGTACTGCAATTAGGCAGTTTATAGGTTAAATTCTAAAAGATCAGCATTCTTCAGTTCCCTAAATTAGTATGTGTAAGATTGCTTACTTTGAGAAATGGTCTGTTACATAAAAGTAATATTAAATCAGTATAATGATGTAACGTCTGACTTCACCGGGAAAATATCAACTCTCTAGCATGCAAGATGTTTGCAATTACTCATCTAAATTTATGATAATATGCACCTGTCTAGCATAAAAGGTGGGCCATTAGTCAGAGGGTCTTCTATTTCTTTTCATTTATGTTTAACAACAATTGGGAAAGTTTTCACATTCTTTTCAGAAAGGAAAAATGAATTTAGGCAAAGATTATGTTCTTAATTTGAATATGATTTTTTTACATGACTTTAAAAAAAGTTCAAGTATATTGGCAGAGAAACAAAACTTACTTTGTTTTATAGCACTTATTTTATAGCACTAACCCACATATTGTGCTATAAACCATTTGGATGCAATGGTACAGACTTTGTGATCCTATATGTAGAGTTTAAATCTGACTGATATATTTTTAAATGTGCAAGCTCCATTATATAGATGTTTTTGGAAACAGTGAATGGTTTTTTGAAGAACACAATTAGTGTTTTGAAATTCCTCCACAGATACTCTTCTACATTAGTATATGCAGATATGTTAAATACCTATACTAACTAGATTTACAGGGCTGTTTGCTTGTCCATTAACCAAGTTACCTAATTTGACACATTTCTTTAAAATATTCAGACTTTCTCCACACTTGAATGAGATTTTTTTCCCCAGAAACATCAAGATGACTCAAAATATAAAATAAACTTTCTTTCATTTGGCTAATAATAAATTGACTTCCAGCACTAAATGTGATCTAATTTTTTTCATTTTTTTCTTTCTTAATAAAGTAACCTTTACCCTTAACATAGTAGACAGTGCTATCAAAGTCTTCCAGTACAAGGATGCACTGGTCTTTCACTTATTAAACCAGAGTGGTACTAGCTGGCGTCTAACAATGAATTACATGCATGACTATAACCCCCAAAGCACTCTTTTAATAAGAAGCATATTTAAAATTCAACTTTACTTAACAATGAAATTCTGTGCTGCCCAATCTCTAACAAACAAAACCCCACATACCTGAATAAAACTGAATTCCCTCCAGTTTAAAGCACTGCTCACAGAAGGGATGGAAGTGACAGCCAGGAGGGAAAGTAAGCCAAGGCTCATTATGCCAAAGGAGATATACATTTCAATTCTCCAAACCTCTTCCTCATTCCAAGAGTTTTCAATATTTGCATGAACCTAACAAGAAAACAAATGTGAATTTCTGTTCTTTGGTAGGACATTAACTGATTCAGCACCGAGTTTACTCTTGGCATAAGAAAAACCAGGTCAGGGGCTGGGATTGTAGCTCAGCGGATAGAGCGCTTGCCTCGCATGCGTGAGGCCCTGGGTTCGATCCTCAGCACCCCATGCAAAGCAATAAAATAAAGACATTGTGTTTATCTACAACTAAAAAAAAAGTCTTTAAAATAGTTAAAAAAAAGAAAAACCAGGTCATACACGTACATAGTTAAGTTGTATTATTTTGATTTAACAAACCGTTTAGAGAACCTATTCCTGTTTGGTATTGTTACCGGTGTAAGGGAAAAGGATGGAGATGTTAAACAAAAACAATTGACACTTTCTCCTTGCATAGGTGCAAGCCAAGTGTGGCAAACTACTGCCACCACGCGTGCAGTGCATGTCTGTTACAGGGACTCTGGAATTTAAGACTGTGAAATGCCCCCTGGTTGCTTCCTCCAGGAACAAAAAAGAAATATTGGCAGTTAGACTTAATTCTGAGGGACTCTTACAAGTTTGTTTATACTTGTTTGAGTATTTTATGTAGTTTAACGTGGAATCCAGGCAGGGAATTTCTAAACTACTTTTGCATATTTGTTCCCTACATGGATATCTGTGTTTGTCCATCTCATTCTTCTTACCTTTTCTTGCCTAGAAAAACAGGATTTCCTAAGGATACAGTCCTGTGGAGCTGAAATATTTATCTACTTGAATATAATTTTCAAAATCCAAATGTTTCATTCATATACAGTATTTTCCCAATCATCTTTCCCTTACATTGATAATGAATGTATAATCAAGTCAGACTTAACTATGAATTTGTGGTCATTTGCATAGAGACTGCTTTTAGAATTATCTATTCACAAACAATATAATTAGAACATAAATCAGGGGTTGAAATATAAGCTGCAGTTTTGACTTACATATCTATTCACAGAAAACACATTCTTACTCAATACCTTCTTAACTTTGTCTGGTTTCAGTTAACAAGACATACTTGAAACTTTTTTTTTTAAAAAGGCTTCTTAGCCATGAGTTCCATGAAGCAATCATATCAACAGCTTAAAAGAACCCAGAGAGCTCCTCTGTTGAAAAAGGCTCCTACCATCTTGTTCCATGTCCCTACAACACAGAATAAATGTACTGTGGTACACTGAGAGACTACAACCCAGATCTACCTTCCCTCCCAGTTCATTCATTCATCCCACAAATAGACTTTTTTTTTTGGTATCTGTGACTGAACTCAGGGGCACTCGATCACTGAGCCACATCCCCAGCCCTATTTCTATTTTGTATTTTATTTAGAGACAGGGTCTCACGGAGTTGCTTAGCGCCTCACCCTTGCTGAGGCTGTCTTTGGACTCTCAATCTTCCTGCCTCAGCCTCCCAAGCTTCTAGGAGGTACAGGGTGGTACAGCTGTGCACCACCCTGCCTGGTTCACACATATAATTTCTGAATGTATACTGTGTCCAGGCACAATTCTAGGAATTGGCCATATATTAGTCAACAATAAGGGACATAGATCCCTGCTCTCATGAATTTGCATTCTGACGGGGGAAGGCAGGCAACAGGAAATATAATAAACAATGAAAATGAAAAGTGCGTTAGGAAGTGGTAAGTGCTATTGAAAAAACAAAATTAGAGCAGGATTAAGAGGGCCTGTGAGTACTGTGCCTGGGCTGGAAGCAAGTGGCAGAACTTAAAAAGTGTCCATTGTAGGCCTCATTGAGTTAAGAGCTGAGCAAAAATTGGAAGGAGATGAAGAAGCTGGATGAGCAGATATCAAAGACTTAGTATTCAGTTAAGAGAAGTGGTACTTTCAGAGAGCACATGGTTTAAAGGACATCCATCTACTAACTCTTTAAAAATTACTTTAGGTTTTATTGTTGAAACAAGCTGAAGTAGTAGATGCTACATACTTGGACTATGATACCCTGGCTTCTTATAAAATGTAAATGCTTTTACACATTTGTTTTGGTGCAGTATTCTTGACTTTCTTTGAGAAATGCTACTCCAAATAGCTTCAGTAAAACCTCTAATTTTGCATTTGTGAAATGGGAATTAGATCAATCTGTCTACCTCATCAAAAAGTCTCTTCCATGAAGGTCTCCCTGAGATTTTCTGGGAGAGCTAAGTGCTAGAAAAGCTTCCCCAGAGGAACTAGCATATTTTTCTGCTCTTTGACAAGAAGAACCTTGTTAACAATGTCTCTTTTTTCACTGTATCAGAAATCTCAAAGCCAAAACACAAACTGTGTAGTAGACACTCTTAGTCAGCAGAGGTATATTCTATTTTTTTCACCTGATCTTGAGTTCCTATTTTGTTTTATATTTTCACGGGTTCTAATTTCATTGTATATGTTTACTGAGAGTTGCATTATTTTGTGGACTGTGATTAATTATAAAACATTAAAATAATTAATGTGATTTTAACATTAACAATGTTATTGTTCAGTGTTGGAAAGTCACTGCATTAATGACTTTTAATAACATTTAAAAGGGTAACCCCTAAAACAACTCCCAACTTCTCAGCTTGTATTCTGCAAAGAAGAGGATACTAGCTGTTTTTACCCTAAATGATTTTGAATTTAGTCACATAATTCTTATGCAGAATAATTGTTTAAGAAACAATTCTTTCCCCTCCCAAAATAGACCAGCAGAAAATGTCCATGACAAGGTGTATCAAATTTGACACTCTTTTAAATCTTATGTTTCACAATTTATACTAATAAAGTAGTTGACTAGAGTCAGATAAATAATAAGCACTTTCAGTACCTGCTGATAAGCCATGTTGAGAAACAAGTATCTTTCTGACCTTCTCATCGGCAAGCAGAGGCTGTAAGCAACATGGACAACAGTGAAGAAATAACTTAGTAATCCAAGTTGTTTCCTGCACTGTAACCAGGTCTCCAGCCAAGGTGGAAATCTCCTATACTTGGTGCCATAATATAGCTGATAAGCAGCTGCCAGGAGACCTGCTAAGTATACCAGGGACAACATAGTAATGGCAACTATAGGCAAGGTTTTATTCACAATCTCAATAGGAATCTTGTAAAAGTCACTCTGCTGGTTTCTTGCATATGGATGTATCACATCTCTGACAAAAGAATAAAGAAAGAAAAATGTGGACAAGCTTATGGCTACCACCACCGGCCCCCTCCACAGAGTAAACAGTCGCAGGGGTAAGTTTTCAATCTCTCTGGCTGATGATAATGATCCCAGGTCAACAGGAATGAAATTCAACTGGCGGGCAAGTTCAATAACCTGTTGTCGAGCTTGAATATTGTTGCTGCATATGTAAACCTGCAGGAAAAACAAAAAGACTCATCATTACTTTTGCTTATAAAAGTGGCAATCATCACATCCTGTACTTAATCCATACTGCATCATTTGTAATGGCTTTGAGCGATGTAAATGATTAAAATTCAGGAGATAAAGCACTTATTAATTTACTAACCTATTACCAATAGATTTAAAATAATGTCATTAAAAACAAACAAAAAGTCCTTGTCACCTGTGATAACATGAAAATAAAGTATAAGAAAATCTAGTGGATTTTCAGGCACAAGTGGAATTTGAGCTGTTGCAATCTCTGCTCTTTCTCAGCTCTATAACTCTTTTAGGAAACAAGGCAAGGCTAGCTCTTCTTGCCTTTATGGACAATATTTAGTTTTGGATTGTAGCGATTCTGCCTAGTAGGTAATTACAAATATTGCCCTTTACAGATATTCAGCAAGAGTGAATGTGGGCATGAACTTGGATAGTGGCATTTGCAATTAAAACCTCTAAATTATGTCATGATGCTATAAGAGTTAAAAAATTTATCTTTAGGTTTAGAACCCAAATCAGCAAGTATCTGAAAAACCATGGATAATCTCAGGTATATTACTTCATTGGTAAGTCTATAAAATGTTTTCATCTTTAAATAATGATATTCTTGGCAAGTAAAAATAACAATGTTATAAGGCTTACTTAATTTTAATAGAAAAGCAACTTCCATTTTTTAAGACTAAGATATTATCTCTATAGGAATTGTAATGATAGTATAGGTTGGAGTGAGGATAGGCTTTCAAATGACCAAAAC
Organism: Geosciurus inauris; assembly: GCA_004024805.1. Lineage (NCBI taxonomy): Eukaryota > Metazoa > Chordata > Mammalia > Rodentia > Sciuridae > Geosciurus > Geosciurus inauris. The sequence continues at coordinate 98,574 of PVHX01003548.1, forward strand.
CTCACCAATACTGTAATGGTGTTAAAAATTCAACAAGTATTCGTAGAGCACCAAGTTCATTGCTAGAATGAGCTACTGTTACTATTGGGTAGGTTATCTCACTTAGGGCTAGAAAAATATTGGTATAAAGTCTCCAGTAATGTTTGGGGAAAACAAATTTCTAAATATATCACCAAAGATGTTTGTAAAAGGCTCTGAAATAGGCCACACTGTGACATTTGCATGCTAAGCCTAAGCCTATTTACACAATTGGTGGCAATTTGGAGCTCTTTGGATCATGAATTTCAGCTAACATTAGCCAGATGAATGATAAATTCTATACCTATACAAACATTCATGAACTTCTAAAGTGGAAATCCTTTTATACCAAAGAAATAAAAAAGCATTCTACATTAATTCATTACAGTTGTGACAATAGAGTAAACCACCTCACAAGTGATAAATACTATAATAAATCCAATAGTATAAATCAAACACTCAAAAAAGGGCACACCTACTATGAAATTAAAAATTAAACTATTCCTATAGCTCAGTTTGAATTTAACCATTGTTCCACATTTTTTTTCCATTAGAAAATTTAAATGATAATAAATATGAGTGAAGGATTAAATTCAGGTTTGACTCTTAGACCCTGGCTCTAATTTGCCCTGTCTGTATCCACTGCAAAACTTTGGTGGAAGTGCAACAAAACAAAACAAAAAGGACTAAGAAATAACTTCAAGAAGTTGGGGATGTAGCTCAGTGTAGAACATGTGCCTAGCATAAGTGAGCCCCTGGGGTTGATTCTCAGTATTGCAAAAAAGAATTAAAAAAAAAGAAAGAGAGAGAGAGAGACAGACAGACAGACAGATGGAGGGAGAGAGGGAGAGAGAAGGAAGGAAAGAAAGAAAGAAAGAAAAGGAAATAGCCTCTGAGAAAAATATGTATTCTTTTACTAGTCTTTAAAGTGAATGACAGGGCAGGGGCTGTAGCTCAGTGGTAGAGGGCTTGCCTAGCATGGGTGAGGCACTGGGTTCGATCCTCAGCACCACATAAAATTAAATAAATAAAATAAATGTATTGTGTTCACCTACAACAAAAAAAAATTTTTTTAAAGAAAGTGAGTGATTAGCATGACCTTGATATACAGCATACAATGATATAATACATTTATTTTCTAAGGAATGTTTATCAGCTATCTTTATGGACAAAAATCATAACATCATTTTATGATGTTTAACACACAAGCACAACTTTTTCAAAGTACACTATTTTACATGTTTGCTTTTGGAAGCTCTCATTCCAGAGGCACCGACAGAACTTGCCATTTTTTTTAAAGGATCATATTGAATAGCATTTTATTCAGAGGTGGTATACTGTGCTACCCAGTAGCTGCAAGGATGGAAGAAGGGCAAAATGAAGGAAGAGAGGGAGGAAGGAAGGGAAACAAGGAAAGAAAAAGACTTGTTTGTTACTGTTTCCGTTTTGGAGGAATCCAGGAGAGAATCAATGCACTGTCACATTATTCATCAGCCAACTTTGCCTTTTCTTTAAGGCAAAGAAATTAACTAGTCATGACAGAAGTGTCATATTTTTCAGCTTTCCTCATAATTTTGGAAATAGAAATATGCCTTTATAAGGTCAGGACATTAGTATTAAGGTGCTCATACACAGTTTTCAAAATAGTCATTGGAGAATGTCAGAATTTGGTTTTAAAATATCTGCCATTTGTTAATCACAAAATACCAGATAAATAAGAATGAAGTTTAAAACTACATACCTGACGGCTGGCATCCTTAGGTCCTAACTGAAGTGCCCAAGCTGAGACAACATTAAATCCTTTGACAATCAAGGAATCCGGGAATAATGAAGCCAAATATTCAGCATTGGATTCTGGGTATTGGTTTATCCTCATGTTATTGCTCACATCAATCAGGATTTTACCCACAAGCAGATGCCTCAGGTCCCATAGGGAGGTGTAATGTTCTCTATGTATAGCAACAAATATTATATTTGTTTTTGTTAGAGCATCTTCATGATGAGTGACATCTACTACATGAGGAAAAAATTCAGATGCAAATTTAGGATTTCTACTTCCTATGACCACATGATAGCCACATCTAATAAGCCGAATGGTCAGGGATTTGGCAAAATCCCCACTTCCAATTACACCCACAGTGACCTTCCTTGCGTCTTTGATACCATTTATGCCATTAGGCAAAAACGTTTCGCTAAGGCTCTTAGGACTTCCCATCATAGAGATTGATTCCATGATATGGACTCTTGCAGGGTCACCAGGAATATCCTAAAGGAGAGAAAATAAAATGTTCATCAATTACCTAATGCCAAACTTAAAACACTTCTAGGCATTGAAATAATGTCTTGCATTTCTAGAGGTAAAATATTTTGGCACGCTGTATAACACAGAACATATAGCAAGATACAATTGTAAGCTGAAAAAGGATTTTTTATATCTTTATTTTTTATTTATGCATTTTTTTAATGTGGTGCTGAGGATCAAACTCAGTGCCTCACATATTCTAGGCAAGTTACAAACTCAGCCCAAAATTAACTGGCACACAGCTAATCTACCAAGTGGGGCTCCTCAAGCTTTAATGTGCACACAAGTTACCTGGGAACCTTGTTAAAATGTGGATTCTGATTCAAAAGGTTTGGAGGGGAGCCCAAGACTCTGCTTTTCTAATAAAGATACTGCTGATCCTTAGACCCTTCTTTGAGCAGCAAGGTACTGCATCAGAGAAAACAGACTGAAGTTTTCACTCAGAACTTCTTTACAAAATCACAGTCACAAGCACAGTCACCCAGCTTTCAGCAGATCAGACTGCACATCAGAAATGCAGCTAGAGGCAAAGAAAAGGACCTTGATGCCAAGTAACAATTTGGAAGACAGAAAAACCATAACATAACCTTTTACATAACACCAAAATTGTCTAGACTCTTCCAGGATAGAATCTGTAAATTTTCCTACACATCTCATAGCTAGTGACTATCATTAAATGAAAGTAAGTTAAATCAGTCAATAAACAAACCCTTGGGCTGAGAATGCAGCTCAGTGGTAGAGCACTTGCCTAGGGTGAATGAGGCCCTGGGGTTAATCCCCAGTGCCGCAAAAAAGGAAAAAACAAAAACAAACCAAAAAACTCTGGCACTTAAATAATATCTTAAGAAAAATAGGCATCAAAATACAACAAAGGATTAATCAAGTACCTAGACTTCTATTATTTACTCTATATCTTCCAACTTATTGAGAAAGATTCTCTATGGAAAAAGGTTTAGTAATATATTTATGGTCTTAAATTACATAGTACTTAGGAAATATTTTTCTTCCCCTTTTATTCAGTGGATACAGAGACTATGATGAAGTTATTTTTCCTAAAAAAAAAATTGTTTTTTTTTTCCTCAGTAAGTAACGAGGATTGAACCCAGGTGTGCTCTACCATTGAACTATGTCCCCAACCCTTTTTAATATTTTTATTTTGAGACAGTGTCTGGCTCAGTTGCCCAGTTTGGCTTTGAACTTGTGATCCTTCTGCCTCAGCATCTTGAGTCACTTGGGTTACAGGCATGCACCACAGCACCTGGCCAGGTTATTTTTTTATTTAAGTGAGTAACATATTAAATGTCTATATTTGTAAGAACTTGCTCAATACAAATGAGATTGCCATGAATCAGTGTCACTGTTGGGTCTGAATGAAAAATATTACTCCATTCTATCCCCATTGCGCAATCTCTTTCACATTTGCAGCAGATGTTGATTATTTCTGAGGATTTAATGGATTTTACAGGCAGAGGTGGAATGATTCAAAAAATATGATTTTTTGTTTGGTTTTGCTTTCACTAAATGAAATTTGAAATTATTAGACTTAGAAAAATTCAACTTCTTACCCTAGAAATGGGTCACATTCAATGACTACAAATATATTTTTAAACTAAACTTTAGAAAAACAACACTAACAGTTTTATTACCTAATACTTACATAGCACTCTGTCCTGTGCTTTACATATTAACAACCTATACAACCACCCTATGAGATAGGTGCTACTGTCATACCCATGACCAACTTACCTACCCCTAATCATTACATTATCTAAGGGTGAAAGAGTTACTAGATTCAGACACAGAAAGCCAAGTTTCCTATATCTCAGTCCTGAGTATATACAATAGCACCTCCTAAGATATAAGAATTGCACAATCTTTAAATCTAGTTATGATGATGGTCAAGGCCTTTTTTTTTTTTTTGGCACAAGGATTGAACTGAGCCACTGAGCCACATCCCCAGCCCTACTTTGTATTTTATTTAGACACAGGGTCTCACTGAGTTGCTTAGCACCTTGCTTTTTCTGAGGCCGGCTTTGAACTTGTGATCCTCCTGCCTCAGCCTCCTGAGCCACTGGGGTTACAGGTGTGCACCACCGTGCCCCACGATCAAGGCCTTTTCAAACTAAAAACCAAACAAAAACAAAATAATATCAATTATCTCATTCTTTTTATAAAACAAGCTCATACCTCTTCTGTGAACCAGAATGTGCATAGATAAAGAATACATTAGGACCGTATAACATCCCCAATGGGCCCCCCATTAAACCAGATATTTTATATATATTAAATGGGTGACTCTGGCCTAACATGTTTGGACTTTATTCATGTAAGGACCTAATGGCACGTTCTAACTGGACCCTTTCATAGTGTAGCTGTGGCTGGGTACAGAAATTGGCCTATAAATGAGACTCATTATGGTGTTAAGAATATAAAAGAATGAGTGAGAGCATGTGCAAGCAAAATTTTTAATGAGTCTGAGAGATGGATGTTTATTGCTGGTGCATACAATACCATATGCTTGTATGTGATTTCATGGTTTGTAGAGTGTTTTCATGTATAGTATTATTTTATTTAATGCTCAGATAGCTGTAGAATATATAGTATGCCTTCCTTAAAGATGAGCAAACAGGCTCAGAGAACTTTAGTAGTTTGCCTAAGAGTGCAGTTTGTAGTGACACAGTGAGGATTCTAACCTATGCTCATTCTGAGACTGTAGTGCAAACACTGTACGGGAAATCTTAAAGCTGTTTAGCATCTCCAAGTGTCATCTATAACTATGCTTTCTAAGAACAATACTAACTTTAAATAGCTAAAATATGAATCTTAGCCTAGGTTAGTTTTAGATACATCCACAGTTATACCTTAGGAATTTTACGTTTGAAACAGATAAAATATGGTCAAAATAGTTCCCATTTTTTGGATCAAAACCAATGATCTGAATGTATTAATATTACAAAACAGAAAATGATCAGTTGCTGTGTAACTTTTGAAGAACCCCAGATAGCAACCCACAGGTCTTCTGGGATACAGTGAAGGTTCATCATGCTAGAGAGGAAGAAAGAAAAAGCTAAGTAGTGTGTAAATATCCTGTTGGACTCACCTAGACCCAGACCCAGACCCAAGAGCAACCCATCTCCCATGAGCAATAGGTACCCATCTGATACTGATACTGCACAAAAATTCATCAATTTGTAATTTGCTAATCTGGTATTTTGGATCGGCTGAGCTGAAGTTAACACTTGGGTTATCCATGAAAACTAAGGTCAACATCTGGAGGAGGTTTATCTGTTTTAAGAAAAGGAATACTAAAAAGCTTACATTGTACATTTCCATTGACAAAGAATGATGCAACTATAATCTCAAGGCAGATCTACCCTGCTGTGAAGCCACATGAATTTATCCAGGCCACTGCGTGCTTTGTACATAAGAGATAAAGAACAAGAGAAGTCACACCCAAGAAGTTTACATTCTTGTTTGGAAGAGACAGAATGTACTTGTAATCAAAAGTATAATAAAATCCTCTGATCAGTATATAATTAAGAATTACACTCTATGGTCAGAGTGTACCCTAGAAAATCAGGAGAATACCACATGGTATTTGTCCCCTTCCTTCAAGTCATTCTTTCTTGTGTGTGTAAATGGAGTAATAAAATCATTACAAACTAATCTCTAATTCACACAGAACTTCCATAAATCCATTTGATAACAGTGCACTTAAAACTAGAAGTAAAGCTACAAGTAAATCTGGCTTTTTTTGTGACACAATCTTTAAAGTGCAAGTGCTAGGGCACTGGTTTCCAAATAGCAATTTAAAAAATATATGGAGAAAAGAGAGTAGGGAGTTTTTATACAATTATGCAACTTAAAGAATTATTCTTGGGGCCTGGGGTTGTGGCTCAGTGGTAGAGCCCTTGCCTAGCAAGTGTGAGGCACTGGGTTCGATTCTCAGCACCACATATAAATAAATAAAATAAAGGTCCATTGACAACTAAAAAAGTATTTAAAAAAAATTATCCTTTACTCTGAGAGTATGTCTTTAACTATTCTTTGGGATCAGAATGTCCTTTTTTTCATAAAAGGATCGTGATAACAGTCGAGTTGGCAAACCTATGCCGCTCCCTTCCTTCCTTTTTATTTTACTGCTCCATAAAAACCAAGTCCAAGGACTACTCTTCATAGATGTAAGGAAGCTCTGGGTGAAAGCTCTCCTTTAGCTGGAGAGAAAAACTCTGGGGAGCATCCCAAATCTTCTGTGACTAGATAATGATTTACTCCTACAACTTTTGGGTTGCATTAACATAATCCCTAAATTCCCTTGGTATTTGAATAAACAAATAAAACCCAACTGTTTATCTATGACAATAACAAGTTTGTGTAGGGGGAAAGCATGGTTTTGTTTTGAGGTTTTCAATTTTTTTTTTTTTGATATCAGGGATTGAACTCAGGAGCACTTGACCACTGAGCCACATCCCCAGCCCTATTTTGTGATTTATGTAGAGACAGGGTCTCACTGAGTTACTTAGCGCCTTGCTGTTGCTGAGGCTGGCTTTGAACTCAGGAATCTCCTGTGTCAGCCTCCCAAAATGCTGGGACTACAGGCATGTGCCACTGGGCCCGGCTTTTTTTTTTTTTTTTGAGTTCTCAATCCCTTCAGAAAACCCCAAAGGCAAACCTATAATTCTACTTGAAACAGGAATGTGATTTCCTAATGCAGTGGCTCTTCCAGTGCTGTCCCTGAGCCAGCAGCAGCAGCATCACCTGGGAACTTGCAGTACTGTGAATTCTCAGGGCCCACCCTGACCTCCTCAGTCAGAGTCGCTGGGGGTGGAGCCCAGCAATCTTGCGTTTTAACACTCTTGTGTTTTAACAAGCCTTCCTCATGACTCCATGCATGTTAGAGTTTCAGGACTACACTAATGTAACACATCCAACCATTATTTGCTGTTTGCTTGAATAACTCAGATTATTAAATCCTTTCCCTCAGCTGAAACTTGGATGACTTGGAAAGCATTTTCCAAAAATTATGAGTGAGAGAAATTTTATGAAAACTATATAGATCTGCTCTTTGAAATACTGTTTATAAACTGTTGTGATTGCAAATGACAATATTTCAGCCTCAGATTTAAGTATCTTGTGTTCATATTTTATAGGAAAAACTAAAGAATTTTCAGAAAATACAGTAACATTATGGTTAAAGTTGACTTACTCCAAACTTTTCAGGATCCCCAAACAACCAGAATTTTAATGAGATAAATTCAAAATAATCAGTAATTTCTAAACTACACCTTAGGTTTGGTATGTTATTTCAATAAACCTTTGTATGGGTAGGATTTTAGGACAGTTTTAGGTCCTAAATTACCAAAACAAAATTTTATGTTCATTACAACTATGAGGTCAGGAAAGCAGTCCACTTCATGTAAGGAAGATTTGCAATTAAAAAAAAAGTTCTGATTATATCTAGGTTATTCCAGAAATTTAAGTTAAAATTTTAATAAAAATTAAATTTAGTAAAAATTTCAAAACAATTTCCTAATGATTTCAGCTAATAAAATTTTAGGTCCTCTTCAATAAATTTAAACAACATCCCCCCAGTGCCCCATCCATTTTTCTTTTACGTATAGGGGAGAGAAGAATGCTGTATATATCCTTCTAACTCACAAGTGTAACTTGCTATCTCAAGTAGAACCATGTTCTCCACGCACACTTGGGCTTTCGTAACACTACAATTACCACAATCATGAGGTACCTCTAAATGAACCTGTGCACAGCATGTCACAGCATGGCTAAAATAACTTCCCCATCTGATAACCTCCTTGCAGACAGTGCTTAGAGATAAGGATACCTATGATTATTGATTAGTAAATGCAGTATTTTCTGTGTTGCAGTAATTCGCTTATAAATAAACTGTTTAGCATTCTAGCCTCTCTGCAAGCCCATTTCCCTCATATGCCCGTACCATAATATAGGCTACATGTGTCTCTGGTTACAAATGGTACCAGTACCCACTGACTGCTATGTTCTGTGGGTGTTTCTGGTGATTGACATCAATTAGCAATCAGTCCACCACCAAAGATACCCACCCATCAATCCCTACCCATTCACCTATCCAACTTACGGAGTCCTACCCACCAGGTATTCAGTTCAGGACTGATACTCCAATGACACAAAACAGGCATTAGCTTCCTAGCTATCTAATCAACATGATGAAACTATGAATGCTGAAGTATACACAGCAACTTTAGAAAAACTTCACTGAGGTATAATGTACACATACAATTTCTCCATTTGAAATACATAGATAAATGGCTTTCGGTAAATTTACAGAGTGATGCAACCATTTTCATCTCCAGTTAACTGTTACTAGTCAGATTTTAAGAAAAGTGGTCTAGGGCAAAATCCTCTTTTAAAAAATCCTACTTCCCTCAACGTTTTAAAACCGCACTGGCTAGCAAATGTGACCTGTTTAATTGCCTTAGCTTAGTGCTTCGGCAGATATGGAGGGGCCCACAGCTTCTGTCAGAAGGCAGAACTGCAGTCTTAGAGCTGCCTCTTCTCACAGGGTCTCAGACGAGCTATTAAAGCAATAGTTCTTATGTCCTTGACTTATGCATCAAAGGCAATGAATCCTTGCATTCATTCCACCTCAGTCATTCACCTCCTGGTATCTTCAAGCCTTCTGATAGCCCATTTAAATATTCATACTGATATTTCTAGACAGTAAAATAAATCTGATCTACGTACTTCACATTACTTTTTTCAATCCCCAGCCTAGATTTTATGGTGCAAATTAAAAGTCACTCCCTGGAAAAGATCCTCAACACTTACTCCATCATATGTTGGGTATCTGTACCCAAGTTGATGAAGATTGCTAAGGAAAAATGATAAAACCAAGCTCATTAGTTTCACCTTAAATTCACAATCATCAACCTCACCTGCCAAAGGCCTACGCTTTCTGTCTTGGAGACCATCCCTTTTCACTTCCCAAGGGCAAAGGGTTATGACCTTCCTCAGTGACCTCCCAAACATAACATTATCAAAGCTGAACTTTTCCCCCACTCAGTCCTGTTTCTATTCATCCCAAATACTGTCTCAGTGGATGGTACCATTACCCACCAGTTGCTCAAGTCAGGAATCTGAGAGCCACTTTCTAGTCCTTGCTTTCCCCCAACCCTTGGGATAAAATCCAATCCAACTCCTGTTCTTCAAAGAACTTCTTTAATTCCTCTTCATAACATCAGTCTAGTCTAGGTATCTATCATTTCTTACCCAAGTTCTTTATAACATTTCTTCTTCTTCTTCTTTTTTAAGATAGGCTCTTGCCATGTTGCTCAAGGTGGTCTTAAACTTGTGGGCTCCAGCAATCATCCCACCTAAGTCTCACAAGTAGCTGGGACTAAAGGTGTAGGCCACCATGATCAGTTTGCAAACATTTTCTAAACGGTCAGTCTATCTTCTCCTTTGCCCCTTTCCAAACCATTCTCCACACAGCAGCTAACAGAGTTTTAAAACATAAATCATAAAATGTCTCTCTCCTCTTTAACATCAATGGCTTTTTGAACCACATCACCTTCCTATGATCTAAAAGGTCCTGAATGGGGTAGCCTCTCCTCACCTTTCTAACCTCATCCTGAATGACCTTGAATCCCCATTGCCCAGCCACAGCATCCTTTTCTAGAAGTACAGAAGACCAATCATTTTCCCACCTTGGAAACCTTACATATGTCGTTCTTTTGACTACAATAATTTACTCCATATTTCCTCCCCTTTTCCCCACCCTTATTAAACTTTCTTTATAATAATTTTATGTCATTGTTTACAATTTACTGTCTCCCTCACTAGACAATAATAAAACTCCTTGAGGGCAGAACCATGTTTGTCTTATCCATCAGTTCCTCCATACTGTCTGGCACATAGTAACTAAGCATGCAGTAAATATTCTTTGTTATTGACTGCATCAAAAATGCCAGCACCAAAAGAGATGTAAGAGGTCTCTAGGTCACACCTCTCTTTAGGCTGATTTAAGACCTGTAGGCCCAAATGGAGTGATATGTCAATATTGTGGTTATGTCAATATCTTGGTTAATTTAACGTTATGCTTATGGGCTGAGCAGGGAGTAAATGCACCTCTTGATTGGCTGACTATCCTTTATTATACCTACAGCCTAGCCTTTCAAACTTTTGGTGCATCTTTTTTCTCACTTCTTTCTGGAGAGTGAACCCAGGGGCACTCTACCATTGAACTACATCCCCAGTCCATCCTTTTCTTAAATTTTTTAAATTTTAAGACAGGGCCTCACTAAATTGCTCAGGCTGGCCTTGAACTTGTGACCCTCCTGTCTTAGACTCCCAAATATGAGATTACAGGTGCACACCACTGCACCCAGCTCTTTCTTACTTTTGTGTATGACTTATAATATTTTCTTTAAAAATTCGTCTTCATTTGTGCCTTTTTTTCAGTACTAAAACACAGATATGCTCATTCACCACAAGTACATTTTCCATGACACCACTACACTGGAAAGTGATTGGGATAGATATTTAAATTGCTATCCTCCAAAATTAGCTCAATTTATAATTATTGATATTGTCTATTTCCCCACCCCCAACAGACTGACTAGCTAAGAGACAGAAACTGCACCATTCCAATGGCAGCCAGTGAGGTTGCTCTTATGATTCTAAATATTTAGGATGGGCATTTGCCTTTTTCAAATATCCTCTCTCTAGGCTTTGAAGCAACAGAAAAAGAGATGCAGAGTAAAAACAAACAATATATGTATATACACACATTCTGCGTTTGAGAAAGAAAAAAACAAATCAAGAAAATGCACAAACAAAGGAGGGGAAAGGAAGATAGGGAGGTACTTTGGAGAGAACTAAAAAGGTTCCAAACAGTCCTGTTAAGGGGACTAGAATCTCTTCTAAGCCATAGGGTGAGGTGGGGGCAGGAGTCTGAAATTTATTTTTCCTACAATGATAAGCAGTAATTAACCATGGCCTAGAATAAGTTTCTCTATCTAAAAAACTATCTGCCTGAGGAATGAAAACTGACACTAATCCTCCTCAGGGTAGGGGAGATAATAAATGGAAATCTCCGGACAAAAATTCTCTTTATCTCTCTGCTCTATTTTAAGAGCAAGATTTTTAGGGCATAATTTTCAACAAGTTTTGGCTGAGGCTGAATACAGGGCTCAAAGACAATTTAGGACACTCAAAGAAGCCAATTACTTTCTAACACAAAATGGCCTAAACACACCACGATTACGTTACTGAGTAATAAAATGACTACTGGAAATAACCTGTTTGCAAAGCAGGGAGGCATGATCTTCAATGAAATACGCTGCATGAACCCAATGTGGCAGGTACACTGTCAGAGGGACGAAAGTAACCTGCCTGTCCTTTCCCTTTCCGGCACATCCTACCTGGGACGAAGTCTCTCTTGGCCTCCTTTCTCCTGGGCCCAACCTCGGGACTTTCTGGGACCTCCAGAAAGACCAAGGGGAGCAGGAGGCGGAATTGGTGGAACAGACCCTTCTCCACGCATCCCACTCCCCTCCTCCAGGTGCCCAGAGATCAGGAACCCCGCCAGCCCAGGGCGGACGTCCGCAGAGGGTGCGGAACCCAGGTAGATGGATGCAGCGCGTGGCGCCGACTGCATCTTGACCCTCAACTCCGCGGCGACCTCCTCTCCGGTCTTCCTCATCCTGCTCACCTCTGCGCCCTCCGCGCCGGGCAGGGGCGAGCCCAGCGGCTCTCCAAGCGCGGCGCGGGTTTCCCAAGGGCCCGGCCGGGCTCCAGGGCCTATGGACTACTTCTCCGACTGGCGGCTGCAGGATGGTTGCCGCGGCGTTCGCGCTCGGGCTGCTTCTTCGCCTCCCCGGGCTGGATCGCGTACAGCCGGAGAAGAGGGAGGGAGGTGCGCCGGAGGCCGGCCTCGCAGTGACACGCCGCTAGGGGCTGCGCGTCTGGGGAGCGCGGAGCGCGGGGAGGGCTAGGGGGTGCCGACTGGAGTAGGAGAGCCCGGCAGCGCGCTGGGCGCTTGACAGTGCGTGAGGACAGCTGGGGCGGACTACGTGCACTGCGCGGGAGCAAGCAGAGGGCCAGGGTAGCCTTGGCCCCGCAGTTTTGCTCCCCCAACTGGGCGATGCTGAGGATCCGCTTTACGCCTACGGGGTTCCCCATGGTTTCCTGGAGATTCCTCTGGAAGCAGCTCTAGAATAATCAAGCCCACTTTCATACCTTGCTGCTCTAGACTTTGTTTTTATTAGCATCCTCCACCCCAAATCCGACCTCACTACTCTTAGTTCCTGACCCTCTAAAAAAACCTGCGCTTTTCCTTCATCTTTTGGCCGGATTGTGTCCTTGGAATAAAATATTCAGATATGCCCTTTTATGAACCACATTTTAAAACTCCCTCTGATAGGAGGATCCTCACACCCCTGGACTGCAGAGATTATTCTGTGGACTCTGACCTTCACTCTAGCTGGGGCCGCTGTAGCTTTGGTGTTGGGAAAAAGGTTAGGCCAGCAGTCAGGAGACATATGTTCCTTTAACTCCAAGGACTGCAATGGCCTTGGAGTGTTTAGGGGATCTCTGAGCTGTAAAAGAGCACTTTCGGCTTTGGTATTCTGTAAATTTTCTTCCTGCTTATTACCAAGTAGACAGGTATCTTTCATCTTTTCTGTTGAAGGTGTCGGTAGAAAAAAATATTTATTTTTACATATAAATCAATTCATAAAAAATTCTAAAATTTGGGTAATTTTTTTTTCAGACATTAGTTAATTCCCATTTCAGCAAATTAAGTTTAAAATGATCTTTCCCTAGTGGTTTATTAACTAGGAAAAACAGAACAAAACCAGAAGGGGGTCTTGGATCGATCTTTGGGGCACTGCACTTTCCCCTCTCTAGTCCATACAGGTTAACCTTTGCAAGGGCCACTTTGGAAATACATCCTTTGTTTGACTTGAAATGCACCCCTCCTCCACTGCCAAATACTATTTAGGTTTTAAGTTTAGGTATAAGCTAAGCTTTAGTGATGTGTCAGGGTGTAGGGGCATTGACAGCTGGTAAAGTATTTTCCATTTTGGTAACTAAAAAAGATCACTAAATTTTATATTAATTTTTATTTCACTTCAACTACTCTCAAATAATGAAATTAGTGGGTTTTTCCCCCCCTTCTGGCAAGACCAGTGGAGGAAGACTAATGGAGGAAGGTGCTGAATCTTAGCAATGAATGAAAATATATAGCTTGTTTGTGTTTTGTTTAAAGTAGCATTATATGGTAAAACTCTTAAGTTATTGTATAAAACATACAGGTAAGCCATGCATTTTAAACATACACATATATACATGTGTATATACGCATACACACATACATATATATGTGCTTGTTATGGGTTCTGTATGTAAGGATATTGAACTTTACCACTGAGCTACATGCCTAGCCCTTTTTATTTTGAGATGGTGGTACTAAATTGCCCTGCCTGACCTTGAACTTGCGATTGTCCTGCCACCCTAGTACATTTCAAATATTTTAAAAACTGTCTTAACATGGGCTCTAGTTATCCAAAAATAATATGTGAAATCACTTATCCGCAAAGGGAATCAATGAGTCAACAATTTGCTGTTGCCAGAAGGAATATCTGCTTTTCATACTTAGACTATTAAAATAAGCAAACATCCTTGATGGAAAACCCAGTATTGCCAAATGTGTTCCCGAAGATGCTGGTGTTGATGCAAAGCACAATTCCTTTAAGTTCATTTCATGGTAATTGTCATTTTTACTACTGTTTTTAAGTTGGAGTTTCAGAGTTTAAAAGGGATTTCACAAGACTTTTCCAGGTCATGTGAAGAGAAATCTCTTCAGTTCTCTGAAGAAGTAATTTATTCCACTAAAGCATAGCAATAATTTATTAAATGAATCTCTAGTGGCCGAGAATTGTTAACACAATTTTTCTCTTGTAATTACAAAATTGAATAACTTTAGAATGATAGTTCCCAAAATGTATAACTTCAAGTCCACCCAGATGTTCCTCTGGCAATTCATTTACTACAAAAAATATATTTTTGGTACCAGGGACTGAACTCAGGGGTATTGAACCACATCCCCAGCCCTATTTTGTGTTTTATGTGGAGACAGGGTCTCACTGAGTTGCTTAGCACCTCACTGTTGCTGAGGCTGGCTTTGAACTCGCGATTCTCCTGTCTCAGCCTCCCAAGGTGCTGGGATTACAGGCGTGTGCCACCGCGCCCAGCTTACAAAAATATTTATTGAGTTCCTGCTATATCCTTTGGCTAGAGTCTTAGAACAATGGTACAGAAGACAGATATTGTTACCTGTCCTGATAGGATTTATAACTTGGTAGGAAAGATAATTTAGTAAACCAAGTGCAAATAATATTTATGCAAATTTATTTATATAAGTAAAATAAGTGTAAATCATGATTAAAAGTAGGCTGTGAATTAAATAATAGGAGGAATCTCTTCATTTTCACAGATTTGCAATGCACATTAATGCATTAAAGACTGAAAATTTCTGAAGATGTTCACTTGACCCATTTTAACAAATTCTCTATTTATTTATTTATGCATTTTAGGGATGAGGATGTGACTCAGTTGTCGAGAGCCCCTGAGTTCAGTCTCTGGTACCAAAAAAAAAAAAAAAGCATTTTCATAAAATAGAATGATTTTTGTGAAATGCTATTTTGAAATTGAAGAATCCAATTCTGTTAATGTTCCCTTACATTTATTTGTCAGTGTACATTCACATACTTCAGTTGATTTTTATATATATATATGTATAAATATAAACTTAGATTTTGTTTGAAGACAGAATGATGTAGAATAATTTATAAATCTTTAAAGTATGAATGTACATGTGTACAAAACAGATATTTTATGATTAACATTATTTCATGAATATATTTCTATATATCAGCATGGTCTAGAGTCTTATATTTCATAAGGACTTTAAAATATTGGTGTAGAGTAGTTTTCTTAACCATAAAGGTTTAGAAAAATACATTTTCTAATTCCTTTTTTTCTTATAAGTAACACAGCTTTAACCTTTGGGTTACCTTTGAGCTGCTTACCCTTTGGGGTGTTAAGTAGAATATTTCCTTGGGATATATTCTGAAGTTTGGGCTTATTAAATTAAATTTTATATTTCTGATTTTAAATTCCTATATTTCTTTTCTAAAACAGTTTAAAAATTGGACTTCCAGCATTTGATGATCTGTATAAAATTCATGGATACTGGCAGCCCTTTTTATAGTTTCTCTAATTACCATTAGACAGATTCTCCCTAAAACTAAAAATACAGCCATATCCTTATGTCAAGACATATGTTGATGTTTAAATTTTAAATATTAGTGAACCCTGAACCCTGCCTCCTCATTCAAAGAGTACTCAATTCTACCAGTTGGTGGTAATTTAAAACCAGTATTTAAATTGTAGGTACTCTTGAGGATATTAGAATTCTCTATCAAACACTTAAAATGTGTATTTTTTTTTTAAAAAATGATCATTTAAAAATGTATTTACAAGCAAATTTTACTTTGTATCTCAGGAGTGACTACTTTACTTTATTTTTACTTTACTTTATTTTTTAGTTGTAGGTGACAGAATATCTTTATTTTTTTATTTTTATGTGGTGCTGAGGATCGAACTCAGTGCCTTATGCGTGCTAGGCGAGCACGCTACCACTGCGCCATAATCCCAGGCCTGGGAGTGACTACTTTACAACCGAGTACAGCCAGCCAATTTCAGAACCCATGTGTTTTGCATTTATCATTGCATTGGTGTCTCATGATATCCCCCTGTATAACTTTAAAAAGAAAACTCTTATAGCTAGCTGAGCAATAGAAAGACAACAAAATGGTCAAAGGATTTGAAAACACATTTATTCAGAGAAGATAAGCAAATAACCAAAAAGCACATGAAAAGATGCTCAAAATCATTTGTCCTTAGAGAATTGCAAAGCAAAACCACCTGAGATACTACCTTATATCCAACTAGAATGGCTATGATCAAAAAGTCAATGATCAGCCTGGGGTTTTAGATTAGTGTTAGAGCAATTGCCCAGCATGTGTGCAAGACCTTGGGTTCAATCCCTAGTACAGAAATAAAAAATTCAATATGACAATACTAAGTTTCAAAAAAGAAGCAGAGATATTAGAATCTTCATACATTGATAGTGGGAATATAAAATGTGCAG
Organism: Geosciurus inauris; assembly: GCA_004024805.1. Classification (NCBI taxonomy): domain Eukaryota; kingdom Metazoa; phylum Chordata; class Mammalia; order Rodentia; family Sciuridae; genus Geosciurus; species Geosciurus inauris. The sequence goes on from PVHX01003548.1 coordinate 115,106, forward strand.
CTATTTTGAAAGAAGTTTGGTAATTACACTTCTTATGTGCCTAGGAGAATTGAAAATATGTTTACTCAAAAACTTGTGTTCAAATATTTACTATGTATTATTGTTAATAGTTCAAAAGTGGAAAAATACAAATATTCAACTGGTAAATAAATAAATAAAGTATATCCATACAGTAGAATATTACTCATCTATAAAAAAGAATGAAGTACTGATATAGATTTCAACATAGTTGACATTGAAAAATCACATAAAGTGAAAGTTGCTAGGCCCCAAGCCCATATTATATGAATCCATTTATATAAAATGTCAGGAATATGAAAATCCATACAGAAAACAAATAATTTCGTTGTTGCTAATGTATCAGCTAGTGGAGAGGGGAATGGGATATGCCTGATTACTGGCTATGGCATTTCTTTTTGGTATGATGAAAATATTCTGGAATTAGTAGTAATGGTTGCACATCTTTGTGAATATAAAGTATTAAATATTGTGAATTTTAAACTTCAAAAGGTTTACATTTTTTCATAGTACATGATTTATATCTCTATAGTAAATAAAAAATAGTAATCAGGTATTAAAGAAAAAAAAAACTTGAGGGAACAGATGTAGACCTGATTTATCATCAAACATTTCCTTCAAGTTAATACCAAATGACATTAATCTGGGCTCTACCAAAGTATGCTTAGCAGTTGACAGAAGAGAAAAGTAGCAATGAGAGAAGTGAGTTACAATCAGCTCATTTTAATTTAGATGTGTTAAATCCAGAAGATCTACACAGTGTAGTCACTACCATCCTCACATTACAAGCAGCAATTTAGTTTCTGTCAAACAATTTCTTCACATTCATTTAACTGTCTTTGAAATTGTTGAGAAACCCACCTTTGCCACTTGCCAGTTTTGCAAGATTGGACAAGTTACTTACCTTCTGTCTCTGTGTCCTCATCTAATATTTGGGAATAATAAATATGTCCACCTCACAGGGTGGTTGTGAATATGAAATATGTTGCTGCATGTAAAGTGCCTAGTGCTTATTAAGAACTATGTGTTGGATATTATTATTTAACAATTTTGCTATCTTGGTTTTATAGTTATGGACAAGCTTTTAGCATAGGAATTCGTACCTGTTTTTGTACTTGAACATATTCATGAAATTAAAAATTTTTAATCAACAGTGTGACTACTAAGGATTTTTTTCCTTTTTCTTTTCTTTAAAAGGAGTTTATACTTTACTCAAAATTGAGAAACATTAGTCTAGTCCAAATTTGTGATTTTTCTCCACATTCCACTTTACACTCATGTTCTCCCCTTGCTTCACACCTGTCATGGTTAAGTCCCCATTCCTCCCCTGCTTTTTTTCTTTTTGTGTACTGGGGATTGAACCCAGAGGTGCTTTACCACTGAGCTACATCCCAGTCCTTTTTGTTTTTTGAGACAGTGTCTCATTGAGTTGCTGAGCCTGGCCTCAAACTTGTAATCCTCCTACCTTGTCTCCAAGCAGACATTTAAGTCTTAAAAATTAGTAAGGATCCATCATACTCAATTCTCAGTCGTTTGTTAGTAATTTAGAATTGTAGTTTGAATACTGCCAGGAGCCATCCGTGAACTGTACGTGAACTAAAAATGATGCGGAAGCCATTAGGCAGGAAAGTCTGGTATGGGGAACTCACAGCAGCAACCCTTCTGGTTTAAGAATGCTCAATACCTGCGACTTCCTCTAAGTTCAGCACTGCACTGGAGATGGGATGACCTACTGGAGCCACACAGCCACACAGCCTTTAAGAGATGGGTGTGGCTTGCCAAAATGCCAATCAACCTGTTTAAGGCAAGACCCCTGCCATACAAGAAGCAAGACTCCTCCTGCTGAAACCTTAAATAAAGAATCCCTTAAATAAAGAATCCCAGCCATTTTTCAGTCATTCTGTTCCAGCTCCTATCAGGACTGGAAGTATGATCAGGTGCTCCTCTTTATCAAATTTCTGGCTTTGTCTCTATTTTTTACTAATTATTTCAGGTTTTCTGTTTCTCAGGTGGGTTACACCTTCTGAGCAGGAATTTACCCTGTCAGGGCGCTGGCCACCCTGTGATAGAATACTAGTGGATAAATTAAAAAGCATATTTCAGTGCAAATTTGTGTGGGCCAAGAGTTAGTATGTCTTCAATGACATGTAAACTTTTAGCAGAATGTTGAACTACTCTGAGCCTTAGTTATATTATCTTTAAAATGAAAGCTGGTGAAGTCCTTGATGTTTCTTCAACGTCTAAAATTTCAACACATTTGTTATATTCATTATTATACTATCATACGTTATCACATATTTCTAGTAGTTGGTAGAGACAAAAGGATTTTCAAGGGGCCAAACTTTCATGCTGTATCATCCAGTTGGTAGTTGTTAGGTGTGTGTTCTGCCTGCCCTTTTCTCATTGTCTGGCAACAGTCTGAATGAATAAGTACATCTTCCAAAGTAGCAGAGGGAATACAGTCAGAAGTAGTTTGTATTGGAATTGTGTACAGATTGAGAAATTAACTAGAAAATTCACACTTGCCTGAAAAGAATTAAAAAATCATTTCTAGGTCCCCTTACCCCTGCCACCATTTTCAACCCATCATATTCTTTTGTTGTTATTTTGGGCATCATAATGACCAGCCTCTACATAAAAGAACTGTGCTGCAGAGAGTACTATGGTGTCCCCAAATGGCACACCAGTGAATTAAACCTTTTGATATTCATGCCTTGTGTAGACTCCCACTATGTGTTGGGCTGACTCCATGTAATAAATAAGGTGCTGTCTCTGTATACCAAATTGCTTGGTGATGCTGTGTGACTTCTAAGGATAGATCACAAGAAGATTTGTAATTCCTGCCTTGGTCCCTTGGATTGCTTACTCTGGGGGAAGCAAGAACCACGTAAGAAATTGACCCAGGGACTGCCATGCTATGAGGAAGCCAAAACTAGTCTGCTTCAGAGGCCACATGATACATGACCAGTCCCTTGCTATTCAAGTGTACTAAGGAGACATGTAAATTACGTGAGTGAAGAAGTTTTCTTAAGTGTCCAACATGATTAAACCTTTAGATTACTTCAGCCCCAGCTATATGATCTGTTTGCCAAAGTATGAAAGACTCCAAGAAAAACTCAACTAACCTAAGTTGAGTCACTTCACAGAAACGTGAAAAAGAATAAATTGTTTTAAGTTGCCATATTTGGAGCATTTACTATGCAGTGACAGATAACCAAAACAAGAACCCAAAATGCTCATTTTATTTTTTGATCAATAATAGTCTATGTCTCTCTCATATGAACAATTTAAAAACTTTTAAAGTATAGATATAAGTACTTTTTAAAATAGACAACTTTATTATATTGTTCTTTTTAAAAAAATCACAAGAACATTATTTCATACCATTTCATCATCTTTTTAATACTTACTTTAATATAGCAGCTTCCAGGAATAGTGAACTTGTCTCTAACATTACAAATCCTATGTCAATGCCCAGTGAAAGAAACCAGTTTTAAAGAACAAACCCAACTACTGTTTCTGTAAACATAAATGTTTGACCTTCATCACTGTAAAGGGATCAGAAAAGATTAGTAATGGAAGAGATATTAAAACAGGAGTCTATTTCAATCTGTTTTATTTTTATTTTATTATCTTTTAAATTATATTTAGCCTAGTCCTTTTGCTTTGAAATACACTTAAGTGTTTTAATTTTATGTCTTTAAATTCTACTATCTTTGAAAAGATGTCACCATTTATCTCTAAACCAATTTTGTGAGAGTTTACCACAGTGTTTATAAATAACAGTGTTCTACAATGCTTAGCTTCATACAGTACACCAAAATATATTTTATGTAGGTATAAATATTCAAATTGAAAAGTCACATGATAAATAAAATAAGAAAAAAAGAGCAATAAGTATTTGCGACATTTCTGATGGGAAAAGGAATATTTAAGTTTGACTAAATGGAAAGAATCTCAAAGATATAGAGTTGTAATTTTGACTAAACAATTTAAATTTTTATATATATTTTAAAAATAAGTAAAGTAAGGAAAAAATGTTTGCTATAAACTTAACAAATGTTTTAAATATTAAAATTTGCTCACATTACTTCAAAAGAGAAACAAAAGTTTGGGCACAAAAAACGAGCAAAATAAATTTTTTAATAAAGTGGAAATAAAACTGTTCAGTAGTCAGAAACACTGAGACAAGTACTATCTATAGATGTTCCATAGTCTTTTTATTTTTTTAATATTTTTTTAGTTGTTGATGGACACAATGTCTTTATTTTATTGCTTTGTATGTGGTGCTGAGGATCGAACCCAGGGCCTCATGCATGCGAGGCAAGCGCTCTACCACTGAGCTACAATCCCAGCCCCTCCATAGTCTTTTTTTTTTTTTTTAATATTTATTTTTTAGTTGTAGGTGGACAGAATATCTTTATTTTATTTTTATGTGGTGCTGAGGATCGAACCCAGTGCCTCATGTGTGCTAGGTGAGCACGCTACCACTGCGCCATAACCCCAGCCCCCCTCCATAGTCTTTTAATTCTTTTCCTATTCATTAATTTTGATAGTCAGTAATTTATATTTCAAAGTAAATCACCAAATGTTTTACTACTTAAAGAACCTCTTTAAAATTCACAACATTCAATGTATATACTTGACCTTATTATCTTAATTCCTAGATTATTTGGCAGCAGCAAATCTACCCATTTTATGAAGATCATTAATACTTTGAGGCCATATTTTCCATAATGTGATTTAAGGGAATTCATGTTTTTACTTTCAAACAATAGATAATAACCTTTACTTTTTACAACTTTTTTTCAAGTTACTGATCTATTCTTCAGATATTTGTTGAATGAACTTTGTGTGCCACTCTTTAAAGAATTGGGAACATTACAAGCCAAATAGACGAAATATATCCCTGCCTTCCGGAAGCGTACATTCTACTTAAGTCTGTCAATCATGTGCATAATAATATACTGCCCAAAGGCACCTGACTGAGGTGTGGAGTGGGGAAGGGGTTTTGGGGGGTGAGTGGGTAAAATTCATCTTATGCACTGTTCCCACCTGTGCCCTTCCACACAAATAGAGCTGCTAACCAAATTTTGTGCCAGAGAGCGAGAGCGAGGTGTGTGTGTGTGTGTGTGTGTGTGTGTGTACAGGTACCCCTGCACATGCTTGAGTCTTTTTCTAATTTTTCACATTACTAAAGATAAGGCCTTAATTGTACTGAAGGGCCAGGTACAGTGGTGCACACCTGTAATCCCAGCACCTTGGGAGGCTGAGGCAGAAGGATTGTGAATTCAAAGCCAGCCTCAGCAACTTAACAAGGTACTGAGCAACTCAGCAAGACTCTCTAGATAAAATATATATTTAAAAAGGGTTGGGGGGGCTGGGATTATGGCGCAGTGGTAGCGTGCTCACCTAGCACGCATAAGGCACTGGGTTCGATCCTCAGCACCACATAAAAGTAAAATAAAGATATTCTGTCACCTACAACTAAAAAAATAAACATTAAAAAAAACAAAACAAAAAAAAAGGGTTGGGGATGTGGCTCAGTGTAGTTAAGTGCCCCTGGGTTCAATCCCTGGTACCAAAAGAAACAAACAAACAAACAAAAAACTGAAGGAAGACAGACAATAAATAATTTTTATTGTGTATAAGCTATATACATAAAAACGTAGAGTATGTTTGATGATGATAAATGCTATAGAAAAAATAAATTAAGAAAAATAAGGAATGTGGACAGGGAGGGCCTTCAAGATAACATTTTAGTTAGAAGTGTGAGAAGAGCAAATGAGCCATGTGGATAGCTAGGGAAGAGTGTCCTAGGAGGGGTGAAATCAAGTGGAAAGATCCTGAGGTCCGATAGGATCCATGTCCTGACAGCAGGCCGGAGCAGACAGAATGAGACTGTTGGAGGTGAGATCAGAGAGCTTGACTTGAGGGTGGGAAATGGGGAACACAGGTCTGGGGCCTGGTTTAGAGCTTTACAGGCTAATGTAAGAAATTTAATATTATGCAGAGTGAGCTGAGAAGCCTTGGAGGATTTTAGGTTGGCGTGACAAGATCTGATTTACATTTTAACAGACTAACTGTAGCTACATTGCTGAAAATAGACTGAAGGAAGACAAAGATGGAAGCAGGGAACTAGTTAGAGGACTACTGTAATAGTCCAGGTGTGAGGTGACAGTACTGATTACAGCAGTGGTAGGATCCCTTTTTTCGGGGTTCTGAAAAAAGACAAGGCCAAGGTTTGGGACCTGATCAGTAGGAGGACTGGAGTGCTAAGTTCCATTCACTGAGAAGCAGATCGTGTCAAAGCCAGATTAGTATGGGGAATGGTTCTCGAGTTCAGTTTATTGTAGAGATGACAAATGAGGAGTTGGATATATGAGTCTGGAGTTCAGGGGAAAAGTCTGATCTAGAGATAATAATTTGGAGTTATTGGCCTATAAAATATTTAAACCATAAGTCGCCGGTGGAGTGAGAGAAGCTAGGAAACAGAGGAACTCCAAGGATTTAATTTTGGAACATTTCATTGTTTGGTGGTGAGAGAGAGAAAGAATTAAGGGCAAAGGAAACTAGGAACATGATAACTAATGAGGTAACAGGAAAAAAATAAAACATGACAATTAAGTGTCCTATAAGCCAAATGAAAAGAATATTTCAAGGAAAAACGACTAATCTGCTTTGTCAAATGCTTCCAAGCAATCCAGTAGGACAAGAAGATTTAAAATGTGAAGGTATTGGTAACTTACCCCATGGGAGCTAGCTCAGAGCATGGGAGAACAGAAACTTGATACCACAAATATAGACAACTCTTCTTGAGAATTTTGCTGTAATATAAATAAATGGAGTGGCAACTGTACAGGCAAGTAAGGTCCAGAGAAAGGGATATTGTAAGATGGGAAAAAAATCCTTTATACCCTATAAATATGGGAAAGGTCTAGTAGAGAATTTAATAAAGACTGGGGACAGGATAGAGTGAATTGTTGGAGCAAGGTCATTGAGTAGGAAAGAAGGGATGGGATTTAATGTATACACAGTGGGATTGGTCTTTGCTAGGGGAATGAATGGTTTATCATCAGTAGAAGAAAAGGCACTAAAGATGGATCTAGATGTTGTAGGTGCTTGTGAAAGTTCTCTTCTGACTGCTTTTTTTTTTTTTTTGTCTCAGTGAAATTAGAAGAAAGTGTGTAAGTATGTGTGTGAGGATGACAGAGAAAGGGAATTTGAGGAAAGAGGAAAATGCATGAAAAAAATGGGATAAATAGAAAGCATATGAGAAGGTGAATATAAATCTAAACATACCAGTTGTTAGGGTAGCGGCCAGCCAGACACGAACACCTCTGTACAGCCAGGAGATCCTTTATTCAGGGGAGTGGGCGCCCGGGCGAACGAAAGAGGAAAAAGAGAAAGAGGGGACGCGCGGGAGGGATTTTATAGAGCCCTCTACAAAACCGCGTGGCGAGCTAGGGATTGGTCACTTTAAAATTGGGGGCAGATAAGCAGTGGCGGCCTTCTTTCTGATATGTTAACCTGAACGGTTAGGCCTTGTTTTTCCAGGTGGAAGATTCCAGAGCGGAACCCCCTGGGGCAGGGACTGCCTCAGGCCTTTAGAGAGGGGATGTGAAAACTATTTGTTTCCCAGGTGGAAGATTGGGAGAGGAACCCCCTGGGGCAGGAACTGCCTTATGCTTCTAGGGAGGGGATGTGAAAATTAATTACAAAAGGGCTGTTTTTTTACCTTACACCAGTAATTAGCACAAAGGTGAATGGAAGAGATTTTAATTTTGGAGACACATTGATATGCTGGCTCGTCTAAAAATCTGTAAGCCTATAGAGGATTTGAGCATTGCTAATAAGCTTTAACTAATGTGCACATGCAAACACACACATATATACAACATAGAACCCTTTAAATTAGAAAATGCACATGAAACATGAAAATTAGTGGTAGGACATATACCTGTACTAAACATATCTCATAGTCCACATTCTCTGATCAAACCAATGTAAGTAAAACAATGATGTTAAAGTAAAATGAATTAACCCATATGTCTAGAAACTAAAGACAAAATCATACTGCTAACACCTTTTATATCAGAGAAGAAATTAAGATGAAAATTAGAAAGTGAAATCGAGTGATACTGAGAACAACAAATTTTATAGATGATGTTTAAGCCATACAAGCTTCATTAGAAAAGAAGAAAAGCTGAAAATTAATACCCAACTCTAAAAAGTTAAAAAGAAAAAAGAAAGAGCTGTAGGATAAGCCCAGAGAAGGTAGAAGTCTTAAATTAATAGACATAAAAGCAGAATTAAGTGAAGTAGAAAAATCATTAGAGGATTAAGAAAGCCAGAGTTCATTAGTTGAACAGAAATACCTGCAACTTTAATGAGTTTAATCAAAGAAATAGAAGAGTTTAAATAAAAAACCTGTTTGGAATGAAAGAGTGCACATACCACAGAGATTCTAAAGGTTAAACCAATAATGTCAGAGTATTCTGAATAACATTTTATGAATGAATTTGACTTGGATAAGTGGATTAAATTTTTGAAAAGATGACTTACTGAACCTGACTGAAGAGAAAAAATTTAAACAATTTTACAACCAGTAAATAAATCAAATCCATAATTAAAATATTACAAAAATCTTAAACCACAAACAAAATCAAGCCTAGAAATCTTTTCTGGTGAGTTATCCAAACATCCAAAGAGCACAGAAATCTAATATAACATTAACTCAGAAAACAGATTGAGTTAGAATGTTCCTTAACTCATTTTGTGATGTTAGCATAACTTGGATATCAATGCAAAAAAAAATTTTTGTTTAAAGTTTAACAAACCGATCCTAGCAATTAAAAGAAAAACAATACATTATGGTTGGGTTTATGCCAAAAAGTTAGATGACTTAATGTTAGAAAATATATTAATGTAATTGACTATAGTTAAAAAAATTAAAGGGAAAAATCAAGTTGCAAGAGATGCAGAAAAATCACTCCACATATTTCCATTTATGAAAGAAATACTTAGCAAACTAAGACTAGAAGGGACTATCTTTTCTTTTTTTTGTTTTTTTACTATGAAATGGTAAATCTTTCTTTCTTTCTTTCTTTCTTTCTTTCTTTCTTTCTTTCTTTCTTTCTTTCTTTCTTTCTTCTTTCTTTCTTCTACTTAGGCATACATGATAGAATGCATTTTGATTCATTGTACACAGATGGAGCACAATTTTTCATTTCTCTAGTTGTACATAGACTCACATTATATATGCAGTCATACATGAAGCTAGGGCTATGATGTCCATCTCATTCTACCATCTTTACTGTCCCCATTTCCCTTCCCCTCTCCCTCCCCTTTGACCAAATTTCCTCCATTCTTCTCGTGTCCTCCCCTCCATTATGGATCAGCATTCACTTATCAAAGAGAACATTTGGCATTTGGCTTTTTGGGATTGGCTTACTTCACTTAGCATAATATTCTCCAACTCCATCCATTTACCTGCAAATGCCATAATTTCATTTTCTGTTATGGCTGAGTAATATTCCATTGTGTATATACACCACCGTTTCTTTATCCATTCATCTAGGTTGGTTCCACAGTTTAGCTATTGTGACTTGAGCTGCTATAAATATTGAAGTTGCTGCATCACTGTTTTTAAGTCCTTTGGGTATAGACGGAGGAGAGGGATAGCTGGGTCAAATGGTGGTTCCATTTCAAGTTTTTTAGGGAATCTCCATACTGCTTTCCAGATAGGTTGCACCAGTTTGCAGTCCCACCAGCAATGTGTGTGCCTTTTCCCCCACAACCTTGCCAACACTTATTGTTGTTTGTATTCTTGATAATTGCCATGCTGACTGGCATGAGATGAAATTTAGAGTAGTTTTGATTTGTATTTCTCTGATTGCTAGAGATGTTGAACATTTGATCATATGACTGTTGATCAATTGTATATCTTCTGAGAAGTGTCTGTTTAGCTTGTTAGCCCATTTATTGATTGGTTTTTTTTTTTTTTTTGGTGTTTTTTGAATTCTTTATATATCTTGGAGATTAGTGCTCTATCAGATGTGCGTGTGGCAAAAATTTGCTCCCAGAATGTAGGCTCTCTGTTCACTTCATTGATTGTTTCTTTTGCTGAGAAGCTTTTTAATTTGAATCTATCCCATTTATTGATTCTTGATTTTACTTCTTGCTCTAGAGGAGTCTTGTTAAGGAAGCAACGTCCTAATTTGACATGATGAAGATTTGGGCCTATTTTTCTTCTATTAGGCACAGGGTCTGTCTCTGGTCTAATTCCCAAGTCCTTGATCCACTTTGAGTTGATTTTGTGCATGGTGAGAGATAGGGATTTAGTTTCATTTTGCCCCATGTGGATTTCCAGTTTTCCCAGCACCATTTGTTGAAGAGGCTATCTTTTCTCCAAAGTACATGTTTGGCCCCTTTGTCTAGTATAAGATTATTGTATTTATGTGGGTTTGTCTCTGTATCTTCTATTCTGTACCATTGGTCTACATGTCTATTTTGGTGCCAGTACCATGCTGTTTTTGTTACTATAGCTTTGTAGTATAATTTAAGGTCTGGTATTGTGATGCCTCCTACTTCACTCTTCTTGCTAAGGATTGCTTGGGCTATTCTGGGTCTCTTATTCTTCCAAATGAATTTCATGATTGCCTTTTCTATTTCTATAAGGAATGACGTTGGGATTTTAATTGGAATTGCATTGAATCTATATAGTGCTTTGGGAAGTATGGCCATTTTGACATTGATTCTGCCTATCCAAGAGCATGGATTTTGCCATCTTCTGAGGTCTTGTACAATTTCTTCTTTAGTGTCTGTAGTTTGCTTTGTAGAGGTCTTTCACCTCTTTTGTTAAATTGATTCCCAAGTATCTTATTTATTTTGAAGCTATTGTAAATGGGGTAGTTTTCCTAATTATTCTTTCAGAGGATTTATCACTGATGTATAGAAATGCATTTGATTTGTGGGTATTGATTTTATATCCTGCTACTTTGAAAAAATAAATAAAATTGACAAACCCTTAGCCACTCTAATGAAAAGAAGGAGAGAGAAAACCCAAATTAATAAAATCCATTTATTAATACTAGAAGTTTTCTGGTAGAATTTTTTGGATCCTCTAAGTATAGAATCATGTCATTGGCAAATAATGATAATTTGAGTTCTTCTTTTCCTGTTCATATCTCTTTAATTTCTTTCATCTGTCTAATTGCTCTGGCTAATGTTTCAAGGACTATGTTGAATAGCAGTGGTGAAAGAGGCCATCCCTGTCTTGTTCCTCTTTCCAATTTTTCTCCATTCAGGATGATGTTGACTTTCGGTTTAGCATAGTTAGCTTTTACAAAGTTGAGGTATGTTCCTATTATCCCTAGTTTTTCTAGTGTTTTCAACATAAAAGGGTGCTGTATTTTGTCAAATGCTTTCTCTGCATCAATTGATAAAATCATATGTTTCTTATCTTCAAGTCTATTCATGTGATAGATTACATTAATTGATTTACATATGTTAAAACAACTTTACATCCCTGGAATGAACCCCACTTGATCATGGTGCACTATGTTTTTAATATGTTTTTGTATGCGATTTGCCAGAATTTTATTGAGAATTTTTGCATCTATGTTCATCAGGGATATTGGTCTGAAGTTTTCTTTCTTTGATATGTCTCTGTCTGGTTTTGGTATCAGGGTGATACTCGCCTCATAGAATGAGTTTGGAAGGGTTCCCTCCTTTTCTATTTCATGGAACAATTTGAGGCATATTGGCATTAAGTCTTCTTTGTAGGTCTTGTAGGACTTGACTGAAAGTCCATCTGGTCCAGGGCTTTTCTTAGTTGGCAGGCTTTTAATGACATCTTCTATTTCCTTGCTTGAAATTGACCTGTTTAAGTTGTGTACGACCTCCTGGTTCAGTTTGGGTAGGTCATACGCCTTAGAAATTTGTTGGTGTCTTCAGGGTTTTCTATTTTACTGGAGTATAAATTTTCAAAATAGTTTCTAATTATCTTCTGTATTTCAGTAATGTCTGTCATGATATTTCCCTCTTCATCACAAATTTTATTAATTTGGGTTTTCTCTCTCCTTCTTTTTGTTAGAGTGGCTAAGAGTTTGTCAATTTTATTTATTTTTTCAAAGAACCAGTTTTTTGTTTTGTCAATTTTTTGAATTGTTTCCTTTGTTTCAATTTCATTGATTTCAGCCCTGATTTTAATTATTTCCTGTCTTTCACTTCTTTTGGTGTTGGTTTGTTCTTCTTTTTATAGGGCTTTGAGATGTAGAGTCAAGTCATTTATTTTGTTGACTTTTTCTTTTTTTAATGAATGAGCTTAATGCAATGAACTTTCCTCTTAGCACTGCCTAGAAGGGACTTTCTTAACCTGCTGTGCAGCCTTCAAAAAAGTCCTATAGCAGCTCTCACACTTCCACATGTAACACTGAAATCATGTCCTTAAGTAAAGAACAGGATGAGGATGCTCCCTAACACCATCGTTGTTCAACATTGAACTTGTAGTTCTAACTCATGCAGCAAGGAAATAATAAATAAGTAAGTAAGTAAATAAATAAATAGATGGTGTAATGATTGGAAAAGAAGAAACAAAATTGTCATTATTCATAGATGAAATTATTTCACATACAAAACCCAACAGTTCACAGAAAAACCATGAGATTTAATAACAGTAAGACAGTTACATACCTATACAGTAGTAAAGAACAGCTTAATAATTAGGAAATATGCCATTTATAATAGAAATCTAAAGTGCTAACCACACACTAACAGATTTAACAAAAGATATGTAATCTCTTTATGGAGAAAAGTATAAACCATATTGAAAAGACATTAAAGGATATCCAAATGAACATAAAAATCATGGGTATTGAAAAACTGTAGTTCCCCACAAATGCTGCTATTAATCTAGTTAAATAAGGTCTATAATCCCAATCAAAATTCAATTTCTTTTTATGGAACTAGATACTTTAATTATAAATTGTGTGGAAGAGCAAAAGTTCAAGAATGGTGATGAGGGTGACTCTGTGGTAGAATGCTTGCCTAGCATGTGTGAGGAACTGGTGTCAATTCTCAGCACAGAATATTAATAAGTAAATAAAATAAAGATTCATCTACAACTAAAAATATGTATATTAAGTAAAAAAGAATGGCGATGCAATTTCCAACAATGATTGGCCCACTCAGATATCAAGAGTGATTATATAGCTCTAAAAATTGTGTAACTCAGGGTTGGAGAAAGCACATTAAAATTGATGTGGGCAGTTGGGCAAAGTGGCGCATGACTGTAATCCCATGGACTCAGGAGGCTGAGGCAGGAGGACCCCCACTTCTAGGTCAGCCTCAGTAACTTAGTGAGGCCCTGTCTCAAAATAAAAAATAAAAAGGACTGAGGATGTGGCTCAGTAGCAAAGCACGCTGAGTTTAATCCCCAATACCAAAAAAAAAGGCATAGAGAAAAAAAGAACATGACACAGTAGGCTTTGTATGCCAGTGGGAAGGACTATCATATTAATTTACAAAAAATAATTTTATGAAAAAAATCATACTGTACTTCATCTACATGAAAAAAATCAATTTAGAAAAGTAGAAGACTTACTATTAAAAACACTTGAAAATATAATTAAATATATTTGAAGAAGAAAATATAAGAGAATAGCTTTGCAACATCTGAGTAAGGATAGATTTATTAAATAAGGCACCAAAGAAGGAAAAGATTTATTCATTTGACATAAAAATTAAAATCTCTTTATAGACAAAAGATCCATATAAGAACTGAAAAAGACAGATCACACTGTGAAAACATACTTGCTATATATTCAAGCAAATAATTAGATTCCAAAACTGAAAATTTTTACATATTAATAAAAAGCAAACAATACAAAAGATATTTTAAATACATGTTTATGCTTCTGCTATGCACTTCAAATATTTTTGTCTCAGAAACTATTTACAGTCTTAAAATTCCTTAAGAACCCCAAGGAGTTGGGTTTCTGTGGGTTATATCTATCAATATCTACTTAGATACTAACATTGAGAAATTTGAAAATATGTGTTGTTTCTCTTCTTTTTTATTGCTATTTTTTAGTTATATATAACAGTAGATCTATTTTGACGTAATTATACAAGCATGGAATATATCTTATTTTAATTCAGACCTCAGGACCTCTGCTTCCCCTTTCTCTCTTCCCTTCTCTTGCTCCTTTTCCTCTATTGATCTTTCAGCCATTGGTGGCTCCTAACTATAATCCCAGCAGCTCAGGAGGCTGAAGCAGAAGGATCAAAAGTTCGCTACCAGCTTCTGCAATTTAGTGAGGCCTTGAGAAACTTAGTGAGACCCTGTCTCAAAATCAAAAATAACAAGGGCTGGGGATGTGACCCCAGTGAGTAACTTAGGAGGTAAGCCCCCTGGGTTTAATCCCTGGTACCAAAAAAAACCCCAAACCAAAACAACATTATTGTTCCTTTTTCAATTAATAACAACCTACCAGCTACATGTTAATGTACACAACATTTTTACAAAACAAAGAATGAGAAGAGTAACATAGTTTTATATTTTTGCAAATTTCTTTAATGTCTGGCTTAGTAGAGGACAGCTGGATTCTCCTATCTGTTTCTGTGTGTGTGTGTTTATCATTATTTGTTCTTTTCTGTGCTGTGGGATGAACTTAGGGCCTCGAGCATGCTAGGCAAACACTCTACCAGTGAACTGTGTCCATAGCCCTTCCTATCTGCTTCTACATGCAGTTGCCTCTTCATATGTGAGAGAATGGAGATAAATAAGTCAGCACAGTGTTATTACAAAAATAGTTTTGTGTAGCCATGAATACATAGAAGCTACAATTTTCCTTGACAGGAAAACAAGAAGATGACAGACCAAAGATTCAGGAGGGTGTCTACCTCTAAGAGTGGGGATGGAAAAGCATTTAGAGGGCTTCTAGACACTCATATTTTATACACATTATATGTCAGAATGATATAATTTAAAACATAACTTTCTAATGAAATAACATTCAGTTCAAAACAACTTAAACAATAAAAAATGTGTAATGTTTTCCCTAATTGAAAGGTCTAATGGTAGGAGAGTGGCAGGTACTGTATGATCTAGAGTCCATCCATCTAACAGGGAAGAAGCTATCTTCCTTCAGGTCACATGGACTATGTAGGGAAAGGATGAATAACAGAATGAAGAATCACTGAAAGAAAATGCCTCTAAAAAATATGGCAAATGTCTTCAGCCAAAATGCATAAACAGTTGTCAAAAATATTTTACTTAGTATTTCTCCCACTCGGCTTTGAAAATTCTTGTTTTTCCTGTTTGATTTTAGTAACCTGGATTTCTAGCTGTAATGAAATTTAAGAGGTCTAATGATTTTATTATACCCTCAATTATTTTGTTCCCATTACATTCCAATGTATGCTCTAATTTTTTGCTAGAAAGATATCTTGGTTCAAAAATAAGCCGTCCTTTTGAGTGTGATAGCATTCTGACTGACAAGTACTATTACAAACTTGTTAAAATAATGATTTCTGTGCCTGTGTTCTGTCCTATTCCAGATGTTTCTACAGGTCATAATTAGGGCTGTATTGATTTTTAATATAATGTAACTTTTCATTTAGTTTGTTACTTTGTTATTTACTTCAATTTTAAATATTTTTCCAATTATAAAATGTCACAGCAGTGTAGAACTTTTTCAGCCTAATTATCATTAATTTAGAATAATTATGGAATTATTTAAATAGTTGGAAATTTCCCTTCTAAGACTGAAAGTTTTTCACAAAGTTATTCTTGATAGTAATCTTTTTGAGGCCTTCTTAAACAGAGTAAATGCTATGTAATTTTATGTTCTCATCCTGTGCAGGGTAATTAGGGATGTAAATTATATTATTATAATTACAATAATTTTAGATGAAAGTAGCTGTTTGCTTCTACTTAAAGGGACTGCTCTAACCAATGAGTATAAATTTTTCATGATATTTTTATCTCTTCTTTCAACTTTTTAATGCTATCAATATACCAGTACCAGGCTGGGGCTGTAGCTCAGTGGTAGAGCATTTGCCTAGCATGTATGAGGCACTGGGTTGTATCTTCAGCACCACATAAAATAAATAAATAAAATAAAGGTATTTTATCCATCTACAACTAAAAAAAATTAATATATATATATATATATATATACCAGCATCTAGAAACAAACTCAGGAGAGTCTTTTGATTTTTTTTTTGTATCTAAAGTGTTATAAACTGATGAACTAGGTAAACATTTGATATAACCATGTTAAAAATATTTGTAAATAGGTTCTGAGTGAAGTTCTTGCTAAAAATAAAGTATTTGAATGTTAGTGCCAAGTTTTTGACATCCTTTTTACGTCACAAATTTTTAATTATATCTTTAAAATTTTTAATTATATCTCTTCTTCTTACCAAGCTTCCAATTATATTTCACATAGTTAAAAATTCTAAAGAAATGTCTAAGCAACACATATGGATTATTTTACAATCAAAAAAGAGAACTAGATGTGAACAAAGGGCTGAACTATTTTGATTACATAGTATTTATACTCTTTATGATGCAGTCACCATCATGTTTGAATTCTGTACTTTCAGCTTAACAGTCTTGACTTGTAGTTATTAATTCCTTTCCAAGTGATGTGTGATAGCTTTTCACAAAAGAAAAAAAAATTAGAAGAGTAATTTTTTTCCAGAGGATAGTTTTTCTCTAGTCTTTGGGGACATAGCTTCTAGTGTGTGGGCTTTGAAGGAGGCCATGGGGCTGCTACAGCCGGTAAATGAGGTTGGGGGACATAGCTGTCCTTCAAGTTGAGGAAGCCCGTAAGTGTTGAAGATACTTGCTTCAGAAATATTCCTGTGGCATCTACTGTTTCCAATGAAGCATTTCTTTATGGCCTTGTTCTTAGACACCCATCGCTCACAGTTCTAGCAATAAATGGGCTGCACGTGGCTGTGGCTCCTTTGGCATGGGTGTTGGTCCTTCTTTTCCTTGTCATCTTGGAGGTAAGGACTTGAGAGATAAACTATTGTTCTTATTGTGTATATCATTTTCTTCAAAGTTATTTAGTTGTTTAATTGCTTTTAAATTCCATATTAAAACACCATTTTGTTGGTGCTTGAAAACTTGAAAATTTCGTCTGTAGTGTAAAAGTACATAATATTAAAACTCCAGTGTATTCCCAGATCCATACCTTTCTCTTGGCCCCATGTAAGCCCTCTATTTACATTCTGTGTCCTGGAACATGTCACTGTTAGTCCCATCTCTACTAAATGGTCCACCCCTATATGGATTGATCCATTGGTAAGATCCCTTTCCTTCTAAGCCTTTCTTGAGTTTTCCCAGCTTGCACAAAATTTATCTTCTCTAAATCATTCTTATTCACTTGGAACATGCATACTATTTTGTATTCTCATTTCTAGAGCAATTGCTGAATGATTTTGATAGCCACTACACCTAGTATAATACTTACCCACAATACATAGAACAGCATCTTACTGAGTACCTGGTAAGGATGTGATGGATAGGCTCCTTTCGTTTAGAGTAAATCCAATACTTTACCTGAGAATGCTCCTTCCCTTTCATGATGAGGTTAAGAAGTTTGATTTCCTTTTGGCAAGGCATCCTTGCAGGCAGAATACTATGAGTACGCATTTCTACTAGAAAAGCAAAAGAGAGACTGGAAGCCAAGACTTAAGGAATTCTGGCCAAAGACAAACAGCCAAAATCTCTCAGAACTGGTTTCCCAGAAGCTATTTGCATTGACTGTGCTTCAGTCCAAATAGGCTTCTTTAAAAGCCATATAGCAGTGTGTGGCACTATCCATAGCTAGCTTGGAACAGAAGTATTTTAGCATTGGGTCAAATCACCTGGATTGTTTCTTCAGCAGTCCAATTCATTTTGGAAAGCCACAGTTTATTTTCACATCTTTTTAGAATTGGCCCATCTTTCCAATCACTGAAGATCTGAAACTAGTGAAGAGATTTTTAAAGAATCCAAGTCAAGAAGTCAATGGAAACTTGGCATTTTCCCTTAATGTGTGCATTGAAAGCCAAATTCCTAAACAGGATGAAGGTCATTTGTATCTATAGTTGTCTAGCAGTATAAAATAAAAAATGCTACAAACAAGAGTTTACTAATTACAAGCTAACCCTCTCTTGGGATGAAAAGAAATATAAGCTATAATGCTTGCTTTTAAAATGTTTGCAATACAGAAGGGTAGATGATATGTATGAAGTATGAATTCATGATAGAATAAAGCAGTATGTCAGTATTTGTCAATCGATGACACAACAGAAGTATGTGAGAAAGCAAGAGAGAGAAAGGAATTCCTTTGGGCTGGAATGACTATGGGAATCTATATGGAAGTAAACTCTGAGTTGTACTTGAAGAAGATGTGGACTTTAAAGAACAGACAGAAAGATATTCTTGGTGAAAAAGGAATGTCAACAGTGTGATCAAGGCCATGGAGTCAAAGCCATTTGGGGCAGAATTACTGGTCAACTGGTTTTTCAGGGAGGTTAAAAATTACATATGAAAATAGAAAAGGAATTTTGGGTCACATTTTGGAAGAGTGTGAAGGCCAGGTTCACTTACAAGCAGTGAGGGCACATTGAGGAAGAATTTGGTAAAAGAAAAGACTGGATCCCAGTTGAATTTTAGGAAAGTTAATTTGTCAGTTATGTACCATTTGAAAAGAAGACAGAGAGGGTAACATGAGGATTAGTGTAGAAAATTAATAAAGCAATTGAACTATGAGGTAGAATAGAGAACATAAGTAGTTTCTCTGTTTAGCATCCCTCCTTTTCTGAGTCAATGTTTCAGACAGAGATGACACCATTCTTCCTCAACAGCCACAGGTTGGGTTCATGGCCCAGGTCAATTAAGGGAGTCCATTCCTTTGGTCATAATTACTGGTTCATGGATAGGCACATGATCCAAACTGACCCCTATCAGAGTCATCTCTAGAGCTTTTTCTGTGAGATCTATCAGGAAAGACATTCTCTTCTTCAGGGATCCTAACAAGGTCAGTGCCCACCTTTCCTGTCACATTGTGTGAACCCAGCCTCCAAGATGGTCCTCCATGTTCCCTCTTGATATTCATGCCCTTGTATATTCCTCTTCCATGCTGTATCAGTGTTGGTCTGTGTGATGAACAGGTACATAGTGGAAGTGATGGTATGTCATAAATGGTGCTGGGTAGAGAGAGAGGCTGCAGATTCCAAAATGGAATCAACAGGATTTGATAATTGATTAGATTTTTAGATGTAAGGGAACATAAAGCTTTTGAGTCTGATGAAATGGTTGTATCATTAACAGATATAACAATGTCTGAAAGGAAAATTTAAAAATTATATTTTTAGTAGTAGGTGGGTACAATGCCTTTATTTTATTTTATTTATTTATTTTTATGTGGTGCTGAGGATCGAACCACATGTGCTAGGCAAGTGCTTTACCACTGAGCCACAATCCCAGCCCCAGGAAAATTTTCGTTTTTGTTGTTGTGAGAGATGAATAGAAGATAATTTACCTTCAAGCTGAGCCTCTAGATAGTAATATTAGGAATAATAGTGAATTGTCTGTTTGATTCCTTATCGAGCATGTTGGAGATGAGATTTGTAATGTAACCTCCAAAGTCCCTTCTAATGAAATGATATGTTATTCTATCTCTATTAGTTCTCCCTGCCTTCCATCTCTTACACACACTTGAGAGAAGGAATACTAAAAGTAAATGGAGGCAAGAGGCACAATCTCTCCTATTATAGGCTTCTTACCATTGTTCTCTGTTTCTTATTTGTTGTTTCAGATGAACTCTTATCTCTGTTGGAGCATTCCAGCTTGTGGACAGGCTAGAATCAAGATCAGCAAACTTGTGGTCACACTCATCTCTAAACTTTGCAAATCACTTCAGTTCCATTCTTACTTGGTTGTAGTCCATATAATACTGACCAACTAACAAAATGCTCAGAAAAAGAGAAGATACCCTGACAAATCGACAAACCCATGTGTATTTTTTCCATTAGAAATGATTTTATGTCTTGCAACTATCTTTCCATCTTTGCCCAGTACACTTCAATCCCCCTATTCCTTAGTTTTCTTTCCTTTGTCAAAAATTATCATCTATTCCTTTTTTCTGAAAGCAAAACAAAACAAAATAACAAAAACCTCTTCTTTAATACCATGATGAAGCAAAAAAAAAAGTACTTGTAGAAAATAAAACAAATGCAAAACCAAGATAGATAATTGCTAGATTCTTGGCAACTCATAAACTAAATAGCAAATCTTCAGTATTTTGTATTTAGCTATGATGAACTTCTTCAGTAATAGTTAAAAACATTTTTAATGATAGTTATATACAAGGCATGCTTTTTATGATTTTTCAAGTTTTTGTAAAACTTTGAGAACATTTAAAAGGCATTTTGGGCTTGAAAAAGTTAACGTCTTTCTTTACTAAATGTCTTCTTCATAAGGAGCCAAACCTTGGTATTCAGTCGGATTTGTGCAACTCAAGCAAACAAGGAAGTGAGTCAATGCAAAGAAAACAGACCATCAGATCCTTGCTTCATCCACCCCCCCTTCCTTACTCAGCACCTCAGGATTTACTTGGTACTTTTTCTTTCAAGTCTAGAAAAATCTCTTGCTTGCATTATTTGTTGGTATCTGCCCTAGATATTTACCATTTACTTTCCCTGCATTTAGTTGAACGTTTTGATGAAAAAATAGAGCCTTCTTTAAAAATGTTTGCTTGGGCAACTATGAAAAGACCTAGCAAAAGCATCGACGACTTTAATGATTTTTCTGAAACAACACTGTAGAGTTTTTATCATTGGAAATATACTTAAAATAAAACGTTTTCTGCTGTCACCTAAGAATGTCAAAAATACCAGGTGATGCAATATTCACTCACAGTTGTCTCCTGAAAGCAAGGGAATTCCTAGTCAAGCATTTCTAACTACAATGCACCTGGCCAGAGGAATGATTCGACTTTTTAATTCTGACTGAATGAATAAATGCAAACCCAGAGAGTATTATGGGTCAACTGGCTTCACCATTTCCCTTTTATGATGCTTCTTTCCCTGTTACTCACTCCAGCCTCACCCCTATTGTTGACAGTTCAGCTCAGGATCGCCTGTTATAATGGAGATGATATTGTCTTTCAGGATAAAGGTAGAATGCCAAAGTGGGAGGCAAAATTTTGGCAGTAATCTAGATTTTCTTAAAGACAATGTGAATTATTCTTCCTTTATTTCCTTAGAAGTGAACAATGAATCTCATTAGCTCTAATGGAACAAATTAGGCTGAAAAGTGTTCTTTGATTTTTTTTCTATGGTCACTTCAAGGAGAAGATTCCTGAGTATTCTTTGTGAGAGATTAAAAAAAAGATACTTTGCTTTTTCTTTCAACATGCCTTCTTCAGTATACCAGTGTAATTTAATAATAAAATTCCAGTTTTCATGTTGCAAATCTGTTTGCTCTAGTTTAAAATCATATGTTGAAATGTGAAAATCAAGCATTTGGTTGCCAAGAAGAGAAGAAAATTCTGTCCTCAATTGTTTAACTACATAGGCTTGGTGGTTTCCACCTCGTGTTTTTCTTTTCTTCCCCAGAAAGCTGTCTGGAAAGCCACTCTTTTTTTTACTATGGATATTTTTTACAAATGCAATGAAAATCTGAAATAATTTAGGATTTCACTGACTTTCCTTTTACAAATTAGTCTTATTCTCTGAAAAGAATAAAAAGGATTTATTTTGTCAAGAGACTATTGTGAGAAAGGAAATGTGGGTTGTGATTGACTAATATGGTTAAGGTATTGGCCTATGTTAAAACAATAAGCCTTGGAAATTCAGAGACTAGCTTTGGATAATAAGGTTAAGACAGTGCGTCAACAGTCTAGCCTATGTAAAAGAGATCTAAGACACTCTAGTAGGGATTGAAAATTTAGCAATTGATAGGCTATTTTGTATTTGAACAAAGTTTCTGAAGTAATGTTCAATAAATTTCCACATTTAATTTATTTTTGGGTATACTAAAAAAAGGACACAAAAATTTAAAAGTCATCAATGATGGCCCTAAATTTGAAAGCATGCCTTACTATCTGGACTATTCCATGAGATTTTAGTAATGATTCTAATTTAATAACTGCTACCAGAGTTAATTCTTAAATGCTCTCCACAGGCCTGGGCCCCTAAAAAATGAAGTGATTTGAGATGGGTGAGGAAGTCTGGTGATGACTAAAAGGAGTGTCAGACTCCTGTGGTCTTCTTTGCCACCAGAAGGCAGAGTTTTACCAGGGTATTTTTTTGGCAGTCATTGAACGACGCCTAGACTTGGGTTTTTACATGGCTCATTTCCCAGCACTGTTGCATACCGTATCCCTCTGGTAGCCTGCAGCAATCTCAGAATTTACTGCCTCTGACTGGTGAGCTCATAAATTCAGGACTGAGAATTTCTGCAGAAGATGGGGGATATTTGCCCTATTTTGAATCTCTGGACTGTCTTCCAACCCTTTCAGTGGCACAATTGCACATCCTTCCTCACATAGGTGACCCAAACCAAGAGTGTGGAAGGATCAGTGCTAAGCTCTCAGCATGGCGCCAGCACAGGCTACGAAGTTAGGAGCCTCAGGTGGTTCTGCCACCCATAAGTGCACAACTCTGGAAAAGTCTCTCCCTGGCCTCAGTGTCATCTGTAAAATGGGACTTTGTGAGGGATTTACAAGTTGAAATGATGCTATTTGGAATTTATAGAAATTGTCTTAGGTTATAGTTGTGTAGATGTTAGAATGCCACCTTAGGAACTCTGCTTCTTATGAGAAGTGGATGTTAGTGCACTTTTAGAGGGATGCTTGGGGGATTATGCATTGGCACCAGTCCATTTGTAGCTAGGACCAGGGTTATAATGGCTTTATTCTTTCCAGAACATGAAGGTTTATGAGAAAAATCAGAATTTTAGTGTTCTTAGCTCACTGTTAATGATATCCCTTCCAGCAGTACCTTCCATTGACCAGCTTTTTTCTAGAGACAAATTTAAGCAACATGCATAGCTGCTCAATTTCTCTCCATTAGAATCTATTTTCCTTTTTTCCAAAGCAAATTGTCTGATATTTTTTCCCTTCTAGGGAAGTTTTGGGCATTTCTTCTTATAAGCAGTAGCCTGAATTTCACTAAGATTGCCTAGTTTGTTATCCCTGCCTTCTCCCCTATCCTTCAATTTGCAGAGGCTTTGATCTGAAGTCCCGTATCTTTCTCAAGCTCTAGACAATTTGCTTTTATTATTTATCTATTTTCTCATTTCATTGTTTCTATTCTGTCCTTCTGTAACATACATGATGAATTATTATTTTTTTTGCATTGTATTCCTGGAGAATCTGTCAGTTTAATCTCTTGATTCTAAAAGTTCATCTCACTATGTATATTCTATGATTCAGTTCATTTATTTATATTTAGAGATTCTCTCCCTGTTTTGAATCCGGTGCATAAATAGTTGACTTAATTATAACACCATAGTTCATAGCACAATCTTCTAATTTGCCCAGGTAAGAGTCTTGCTTCATTCATTAATTTTTATTTTTTTTAATTTTTATTTTTTTAAATATTTATTTTTTAGTTGTAGGTGACAGAATATCTTTATTTTATTTTTATGTGGTGCTGAGGATCGAACCCAGTGCCTCACACCTGCTAGGTGAGCATGCTACCACTGTGCCATAACCCTAGCCCATTCATTAATTTTTAAATTTAAAAAAATTTTTTTTTAGTTGTAGATGGACACAAACATCTTTATTTTATTTATTTATTTATTTTTATGTGGTGCTGAGTATCCAACCCAGTGCTTCCCGCATGCAAGGCAAGCGCTCTACCACTGAGCCACAATCCCAGCCCCATCATTCATTCATTAATTTTTAAAAACTCCATCCTTGATTTGTATTCCTACCACTGTTTCTATTTAAGATGCTGGATATATGTTCCTAGAAATGAATATATTCTTTTATGCCAGAAGATATTTTGCTGTTTTCTGTGTTTTTTCTTAATACATAGTAATGTACTATGAATCATATCTATGTATTTTTTAATTTTGGCAATAATGTTTTGAGTCTCAAGACCTCGACTTATTTCTCTTTTTCAAAGCCATCCTTGCTAAAGAATGCAATACTTTCTTAAATCTCTCCAAATACATTAGTTATGGTTAAAGTCTTATTTTGTTGTGTCCATTAATTTTCTGTAGTTTCAGTTGTTCTGTTATTTGAATCGGGTGATCTTTTACAGTTGTGTTAATATTCCTCCCATCTGGGGCTGGGATTGTAGCTCAGCAGTAGAGCGCTTGCCTCGCTTGAGTGAGGCCCTGGGTTCGATCCTCAGCACCACATACAAAGCAACATAATAAAGATATTGTGTCCATCTACAACTAAAAAAATATTTTAAAAAAATATTCCTCCCATCTTTGGTGATGATTTGTTCTACTGTTGGTGAGGGTCTGTTTTCTTGGCCAGATGAGAATTCATGTTTACTT
This sequence comes from Geosciurus inauris, assembly GCA_004024805.1. NCBI lineage: Eukaryota > Metazoa > Chordata > Mammalia > Rodentia > Sciuridae > Geosciurus > Geosciurus inauris. The sequence goes on from PVHX01003548.1 coordinate 139,647, forward strand.
TTCTGTTAATTTAGCTCCCTTTTTTATTTTTATGTTTTGCACCGAGGATGCTATTTATTTTAGTTTTAGAAGGCGAAACGGAGGCAGTCCTTTCCAGTAGCTAAAATGGCTGAACTTAATGTTTAATTAAAAACAGCAAAGACAAAGCCATATTTCCATTTTCCAATTCTCAAAATTAGGGTTTTCTTTAAAAAGATACCTGAAATGAATTACAGATATTCTAAATGATTACTATGAAAACATTATCATTACAACAAAATTAATATGACATCAGTTCTTTTCACATTGTAAACAGGACTAAATGCAGAAGCTTATTTAGACTGTTCAATGTTTGGGCAGATTTTTAATAATTAATTAATTAATTATTGTTGCTCTTACACTTTACTCTAGGATCCAGGGGAAGTGAGCTAAAGGGTGAAAACAAACCTAATACTGATAGGGCTGGGTTAACTCCAGGCTACTAGGGCCACTGTGAACAGGAAAAGATTCCAAGTGGGATCCAACTCCCAGGTGAAGGGAGGAGAGAGCTGGGGCTTTGGAGCTCTGGGTGTCAGGAAGGAGGACTGGGGCACAGACTCCTCTGGCTGAGGAAGCTGGTTACTAAGGGTCCTAGGCTCCTGGGTGAGAGAAGTCAGTTTCATGGGCCCACTCCCCGTGACTAAGTGGACTGCCTGGTTTTCTCTATTCAGTCAGTAAATTTGCAGAGGTTGGTGTAGACACTTGGCAGACCAGGCTGGCCACATTCGACTTGTTTGGGCAGGCTTTTAATTGAACAGTACAAAATTGACAGTGTTTTTTCTTCTTGTCCAGAGTTTCCATGGTCTGGGAAACAGGGAAGATTGATTAATGGGCATTTAGTTACAGTTAGGAGTAAGCCATTCCAATGTTCCATTGCACAGAAGGTTGACTATAGTGACTGAATGCTGTGTATCTCAAAAAGATAGAAAAAAAATAAAAAAGAATTTTGAGTGTTTTCATCAAAAATAAGTGATAATGTTTGAACAGTGGATATGTTTAATGTGATTATACAATATATCAAAACATCACATGGAGCCATGTTAATATGTATAATTTTTGTGGTTTTAGGTACCAGTTAAATTTTTTAATTTTAAAAACTAAAAAGTATCTGTTTCCAATTATTGACCTTTACCAATGAAATTCATCAACTTTCATGCTAATATTTTTCCATGGACACCTCACCAAGTTCTGGGAGGTGGGCCTTAGATGAGCAGTAGGACTCAAATTTTCTTCACACAGCTCTGAACTGGTAGAATTTCTGGGCCATGAGAAGTTTGGGCACTGCCTACAGTGGTTTGGATTTCCCCTAGAGTAGGTCCTATCCATATCCTTCATTATTTATCTGGAGCTCAGCCACTGGTACTGTCAGGAAAGAGCCATGAACAGTTGAAGGATTTTCTAAGAAGTGAACATGTTCAGCCTGTTGCCTAGGGAATGCCAGCTCTGTTACAGCTTTTATACCCCACAGAGCACATTTTTTGTTAATATAGGTTTAATTCCCTATTCACTGTGCTGGAAATCTTCCCTGTTGCAAGCTGCTTCTTGCTTCCATTGCAATCTAGGGTGAATATTTTCCACTGCCAGGCAGATGTGCCCAGACCTGGAGGAATAGCTCTGCACAGAGCATCTGAAGCCTCTGGGTTCCAATTTTAATGATAAAGGAAAACAGTAGAATGTGTGGCCCAGAGGGCTGGCGCATTTGTTTTCTAGGGATGTCCTAACAAATCACAAACTGGATGGGTAAGAGAAATTTATTTTTGCATAGTTCTGGAGGCTAAAAGTCTAAAGTCAAGGTATTGGGCAGGAAAGGGGAATGGGTATAGTAAAGATGGTTGATAAAAAATATATATAAATATATATATATATATATACTGTTCATTGAAAGTGCATATAAAGATGTTTAATATGAAGAATGTAATCTGCTTATAATTTTGTGCAAAGTTAGAAAAATTATGATTGTAATAATTTTTTTTTTCTATTTGCCTCAACAAATATTT
>PVHX01003549.1:0-141675 GCA_004024805.1 Geosciurus inauris
GAGACAAGAAGGACTCACTCTTTTCTGGTCTCAACCACTTGGCTAAACTCTCAGGGTCCCAGAGCCCTCTTGCCTTGATGTGCCAGGTTTCCTTGCTAGCAATTCGTTCGAGCAGAGGAAGAGGAAGAAGGAAAGTATAGGGGGTTGGGGGGAACAAAGCAAAATGGATGTTTATGGAAAAGCAAGGGGTAGGGGAAGCACAGTGGATCCAGCTCTTTTCTTAAAACAGAGAAGCTGCTCTTGGTCCTATTTTTGATGCATGGTGAAATTTTGTACCTAAGAACTGGAAAGTATTTTGGTGTTCTTTGCATGAAGCAGCAATGCAGGTTCTGACCCTGTGCAGCAGGGCAGGGGAGAAAACAGTTTCACTGAGAAGATCCCAGGGAGCTGGAATCCTTATCAGTCCATCTCCCAGCAGCTGGCCAGGAGTGTACCCAGCTAGAGGAGCATGTAGTATCTCAGTGATTTGTTCAAACTACCTGGAGCATCTGTTAAAATGCAGATTCTGCTTTGGAAGGATGGGGAGGGGCCTGAGGTCCTGCTGTTCCTTGACTCTCCCAGGTGCTGCTGCTGCTGCTGCTATTCCACATCATTTTGAGTCACAAGGAGCCAATGGGTTCTGCAGGAAGACAGCCTGCTTTCCAAAACCTTACCGACGATGTTTGTTCATTTGACAAAAAGGCTCCATGGCAAACTTGTTCTTTTCATTCTGCTCACAGCAAAGGGGCAAAAGAGCTGGCAAATTTCCTCTTCGTGTCAGTCCTTTGAAACTTTCAAATTTCCTAAGTGCTCACAGAGTCATCTGGGAGGCAGGAACAATGCAATTCTTGACAGGCTAGAAAGGGTTGGTTCCTGAGTCGCCCCATAAGTCTGGCCCAAAGCCACTCTAAATGGCTGATTGAAAGGAGCAATGTGTTGAACAATCACTGTTTTTCAGGACCAACATGGGTGGAAATAATGATGAAAGTCAGGAGTTTGGAAAGACTTCCCAAGTTGGTTCAGGTTTTTTGGCAACATATGCTGCTTCTGTGTGTTCCGTGTTCACTCCCTAAGTCTTGTTCCTGTGCTGCTGTTGGGGGAGCACAAACAACTGTGGACATCTGTCTCCTGGGCTATTCTTTGTGCTCAGCTAGCCAGGAGGGGATTCTTTGCAGGTAGATTCCTTGGCATGAGTGCATGGTGTGTATTGGTGTATGAAGACTCCCCAACCAGCTCCTGCATGGTCAGATGGGCTGTGAACCAAGGGCCATCTGCCCAGTGGAACCCTCCTGTGCTAATCTGGAGCAGAGGTTCACCTGCAGTGCAGCCCTGCTTTTCAAGTCTTTTGAGAGGAATGTGACAGGGACCTCTTTCCTTTATGCTGCCTGTTACCCCTACAACCCCAGAGCATGAGTTTCCCCTTCAGCCCAATAAAATAATACATTTGTCTCCACAGGGCTCAGTCAGACCCTAGTGGGCTTATGTGTCCTGTAAACCTGACAGATTCTGCCAAAAGAAATGTCTCTCTGCTTTTCTGAAACACAAGGGTTTCTTGGATGACAGTGAACAGAGCATGAAAATCCAGACGGACTGCAGGGGTGTGAATTGACTGGCAAGTCACCGAGCAATAGCCTCCTTCTCTGTGGCTGTTACCCGCTGTCTTTGGCACTTGTTATAGGGTAGGGACTACTTTGCACTTAGAGGATCATCTTTGATGCTCCTGACATCTAAACCTCAACCATAGGAAGTGGCTAGAATGAGGAAAACTGGCTTGAGAGCATTAGAGACAAAAATTCTAGACCAGACTTGGCCAATTGTGAGGTCTTAGGTAAACAAGTTACCTTATTCTTTCCGACTCAGCTTCTTTTCCAAAAAATTGAAGGTGTTGGATTCATTCATTGATTTATTCATTCATGTAGTATATGCTAATTTAATGCATAGTTGACATCCACTGAAGTGCTGTAGGGAGCTTTGCAGCAAATACAAAGGAAAGGAAAAACATTTTACAACATCCTCTCAAATATGTCTTCCTACTCAAACCATGCCAAGAATCAGCAGCATTAACATCATTTGGAAGCTTGTTGGAAATGCAGAATTTTGGGTCCTGCCCCAGACTATGAATCAGGAACTGCATTTTAGCAAAATCCCCTGGGTGATTTGTGTACCCATTAAGGTTTGAGAAGCACCAGCTCCATGGGTGATACTGCTTTTTCTGCTTTCACACGTATTGCCTCAACAACAGACATCTTTTCTTTTAAGGAGCCCATAATTGAGGATGAGAGAAGGAGATTCTGACATAGCCCTACTCTACAGTGCGCTGAATGTCTTTATATAGATGGGAACAGGATACTATGGAAATTTAGACCAGCAAATGTTTGATTGTGCCATTCATTCAAGAAATACTTGAACATTCACTCTGTGCATGACATTCTTCTGAATGCCGGTGAAATAAAAATAAACCCAAAGGAGAAGTCTCAATTTTTATGGAGATTATCTTCTAGTGGAGAAGACAGGTAATAAACAACTTTAAAACTTGCAATTCCCAATAGTGATGAGTAACGCGAAGGCAATGGACAGGTAATTCATAGTGACTGGGGAGGGAGGAGTGGGAGCTACTTTTGAAGCGTTGGTCTGGATGGGCCTCTTGGAGGAGCTGAGATCTGAATGATGAAGAAACAATCTTGGGCAGATCTGATCTGTGGGGACTAGGGTTAGAGACATTAGAGGGAGAATAGCAAATGTAGGGCTTTTATGGAGTGGAAAATTCTAAACTGTTCTTGGTTAATCAGGAGCTCAGGAGAGTTTAGTAGGAGAAGAAGGTAGGTATATGAATTGGCAGGAGCTTGCTTTTGTAGGTTCAGGTCTTGGTGTTAAAGTTTTACTTAGAGTACAATTGCAGTCAAATCTACTGATACATACTGAAAACACTTAATTCTGGCTATGTGGAGACCAGAGTGTAGATGATATGACTACAAGCAGTGAGACCAAGTAAGAGGTCCATGCAGGGGTTCAGGTGAGTGATATTGGTGACTTGGACATGGAGAAAGATGGATGGATTTACGTGTGTGTGTGTGTGTTTTGGTTAAAGGGATTGAACCCAGAGGTGCTTAACCACCAAGCCACATCTCCAGCCCTTTTTTATTTTTTTATTTGAGACAAGGTCTTGCTAACTTGCTTAGGGCCTTGCTAAATTGCTGAGGCTGGCCTTGACTTGTGATCCTCCTGCCTCAGCCTCCTTAGCTGCTGGGATTCCAGGTGTGTGCCACTGTGCCTGGCTAGGGTATATATTTGAAAGTAGAATTAAAAGAATGTGGGAAGATTTGTTTTAAAGGAGGTTATGAGGGGATGAGATAGGCTTTGAGGAATGGACAGGAATTTACCAGGCAGGTATTAAACATTTGAGGTTTAGAAGATTAACCAAGAGGATAGACATGTGCTTTAGAAGTACAAATTTGGTTCATGGTATTCTTCTGAAAAATAAAAAATAATTCTAATGTATGTGTCTTTCATAGATGTTCAGTTCTCTTAATTCACAATGGAAATCTCAAATATATGCTAACACTCCTGACTTCTGAGCATGGCTCTCCAAATCTTTTCAAGATCCATATTATACAAGTTTAATTCCTTGGGAAAGCCTCTCTTTCTGCTTTTAGCACATCAGACATCGGTCCTGGATCTGCTCATGGATACCTACCCTTAGAAAAGTGACTACTTTGGTTCTGAACAGTTATGTTTTCAGCCCCAAACTCCAGAGCTGCCCCAGAAACCATCCAATCCAGGCAGGAAAACAAATGTGAATATCACTAACTCAGCAACCTGGCAGCTGCAGATGGTCCCATTATGTCAATCACCATCAGCAGTTCACTGTAACTGGCGGGCTGTCATCATCCTGAAGAATAATTGTTGGAATCTGTTGTATGTATTAATAGATCATTTATTCAGATTGATCTTACATCGATTGATCTTCACATGGCTGGGTAGCTATCATTTTTGTGATCTTTCTGGAGCTGCTCTTTACACTTAAACTCTCTCCTGGGATTTCTCAGCATGCATAGTAACCTCCATGCAGATTCCAAGTCTACGATTCATAGCTGTAGTCAATCTTGTCCCATTTTTAAAGAACCAGGATACCCTGCCTCCTGGCCTATGATTTACTTTTTAATCTGCAATCCAAGTACTACTATCAGGCTGTGGTCTGAATATTCACTTGTATAGCTGTAGCACATTTCCCTTTGGAAACCTGAGCTTCTGTTTCATTCTCAGGCCTTCTCTGGATCAACTCTCATCCTTGGACCAGAGAGAGAACTTGAGGTCATCCTAACCCATCAAGTGGCTAATTCTTACCCATATGTTATGAGTTGAATTATGTCCCCCTACAATTCACATGTTGAAGTCTTAAGACCCAGTAACTCAGAATGTGACTGTATTTGGATATAAGGCCTTGAAAGATGTAATTAGGGTAAAATGAGGTATTATGGCTGGGTCCTTATCCAATATGACAGGTGTTCTTCTAAGGAATGGAGATTAGGGCATAGACTGGTATAGAGGGAAGATATTGGAGAAACACAACCCTCTACAAGCTAAGCAGAAGGACCTCAGAAAGAACTACCCTGTAAACACCTTGGAATTTTGGCCTCCAGCACTGTGAGAAAATACATTTCTGCTGTTTAAGCCACTCAGTCTATGGCACTTTGTTTTGGTGGCCCAAGATGACTAAGTTCATCATCCTTCAGGACATATCACAAATGCACCTTTCCTGAGGAGACTCCTCTACCTCTGAGTTTAGCTTAGGTCATCTTACTATCTGCTCCCATGACTCCATCCTTTCACTACCCTAAAATTCATTAATTACATTATAATTACTTATTGAATTGCTCTTTTATAAGAGTATCTTAGCTCCACATTCCAGGGATTTCTGTTTTGTTCACTGCTTTATTCAATATAAAAACAATGCTAATCTTGATAGCAGATAAATTCTAAATCTCACTAACTTCACAATAAAAGTGTGTCTCTCTTTCATATGACAGTCTGATGGGGACTTGAGATTCAAGGACTGAGTCTCTATCTGTAGCTATTCTTTCTCTGGTTCTCTGAAGGGATCTCAATGTATATGGTGGATGTGGGATGAGGAAGTGATCATTAATGGGAGGTTTCCAGTTTTCATGAGCCAGACCTGGTAGTGAAGTGCCTCACTTGTTCACATCCCATTGGCCAGAACCTCAGTCAAGTGGTCTCACCTAACCACAGGGGAGTCTGGTAAATGTAGTTTGGCTGAGTGCCTAGGAAGCAAAGAAAACACAGATACTGGTGAACACCATCACTTTATGCTGCACCTGCTACATCTTCAGCACCAATCATAGTACCTGATCTCTAATAGGTGATTATTAAATACTTTAATTAATTAACTTATTAATTAACCTCCAGAGGTCATACACTTCATCTTAAGTGGATCTAGGATGGTTTAGAATTATAGTCTGACTTCTCTATTCAGGGACCTTTCCTTAAATAATGTTATCTCATTTGTGCACATTTGGAAGACATAATCTCCTTGTCTCAGAAATCTCCTTGTAAGAAACAAACCCAATCAAGAAAGTTATTTCATTCCTAAAATCTGAACAAGAAGAGGCATCTCAGTGTGTGTCTTTGCCCTTTTTTCTACAGTTGTAATTTGCTCCTATTAAACTCTAAGCTGGAGAGCATTGCATTAAGTATCTGTGTATTCCAGCTACAAGCCTAGTGCCTGGCACTTCTTCAACTTCCTTTCATTCAGTATTTATTGAGCATTTATTATATGCTCTGCTTCACATCCATAAGCCCATTAAATTGTTCCATGAAGTAGCAACAGTAGTTGTCTCATTTTTATATATTGAAACCTAGTGCTCAGAAAGCTTGAGGGAACTTGCTGAGGGTCACAGGACTAGTAAAGTAGTCAAAGTAGGATGTCAAAGAAACAAAACAAACAAACAAACAAAAACTAGAGATTTCAAAACCTGTATTCTTAACCACTAGTCCAAGCTACCTCTCCTGTGCATGCTCTTTAAATGGAATGGAAATTGGCCATGGGCATCAGAGCTGAGTTGGCTGAACTTGTGAGGTAACAAGACTGTCTTGCCTGGTTTTATTCTTGTTTTCCAAGTGTATTATCTCTTTAATTCCTTCAGCGCGGGGAATGGCCCATCCTTTGCACCCTACAGAACATCTAGCATAGAACCCTTTGCATAGAAGATTCTCAATAAATGTGTGTCCCTATTCCCTACCGGGACCTAAAGAAAGCAAGGAGTGGTCACCTGACCTCTACTGGTCAGTATAGTCTTCCCCAAACAGCCAGCCACTCACTGTCCTCACCTCTGCTTTGCTACTCTGCCCAACTTTCTTCTTCATGAGACTTGAGTCCCCATCTGTAGCTATATCTTTCTCTGGTTCTCTTTGGGAGTGAAAGGCTCTTGTTTCCATCTTTGAGACTGATGAGTTGGGGTAGAGGGAGGAAACTGGAAGTTTCTGATAAAATTTTCATCCTGAGGGTAAGATAGAAAGGAAGAAAAATTCCCAGTGAGTCAAGTCTTCTTAGGAAATAAGACAGATAGATCTTTTCCTTTAGGCCTCTTCCTTTTTCCTTCTGAGCTCAGGTGCATCTCAGACTCCTGGAACCTGACAGCAGCTGTGCTCCATTCCAGTGCCACTGTTAAAGTTCCTGGAAAGCAGGGATTGTGGGCTGTGTTTTCATTCCTTTTCAAATCCACCCCACAGGCTGTTTTGGTAGCCAGAAAATGACATTTTGCTCAAGATGACTTTATCAGTGGGCTCTGCTGGCACATAGCAACCTGAAACAATAATGAATAAACCAGTGTTCGTTTAGCATGCATTTGGCCTAAGTGGAGACCCTTCCTATGTGAGCACTTGCCTATTTGCCTTTCTTGGGCCTACAATGAACAAGACTGCATGGCTCTGGCTGGCAAATGCCAGGTTCCATGGTCTCAAAGATGCTCATGTTGTCTCTTCTCCCTCAGGTGGGTGAGATATCACCTACATAATAAGTAACGAGAGTGTTCCTGGCAACACCATAGCACCATGTGTAGATGAAGGAGGCTTTTCAACTCCCCTGGTCCATGGCTGCCCAACGTACATGGAGAGCTGGCCCCCATCCTCCTCAGAAAACTTGCCAATTCTACCTGAATTCAAGCTTTCCAGCTGGGCTTCTTCAACCAGCAGGAGCCCTTTGGGAATGGCAAGTACAGAGGAGCCTGAAGAAAGGCATATTCCAGTCACCCCAAGTTCATTTCTACTTCAGGCTGAGGGCTGAAGGGAAGCTCTGTCTCTTCCAATTTGGTTTCAATTGAGGCCATCCAGCCCCGGCGAGCTGCATTCCAGCCTTTTTTTCTTGCTGATGTCAGAAAGCTGAACGTGGACTCCAGGACAGCTGGAGGGCTGTCTTGCCTGCTAACACTGATTTTATGATATGCTAAACATAACATTCAATAGCTATTACTTCCACTGTCAGAGAAACAACTTGAGCCATCTATCTTCCTCCTCAGACTATATTACATTTCTCCCTACAAATGACAACGCATTATAATATCTTTTATTATAATATTACTTATTTATCGCCAAAGGTTTTCCAGCATTAATGCTGAGGGCTCTCATCCTTTATCTGCTTTTTGGTTTGTTTGTTATGAATGTCACATTTTATTTATCAAGATGGGCTCTGTTCAGAATTTGTGGAGACAGACTCTTCTGATTTACTTCCTGTACAAACCTGGGCTTTTATCTCATTAGATTTCTCAGCACGTAATGAGGACAGGATGGACAAGATGTTCTGCTTCTTTGCTTTGTCAGAGGACCCAAAGGGGAAGGACTAAGCTATAAGAGTCTGGTGCTTAAGCCTTGGCAGAGAGCTCCTGGGGTCATCTGTGCTGGAACTCCTTCTCTTTAGGCAGAGCTTTAACCAGAGAAGGAACTATGTAGAAGGAGCTCCCATAATGGGTTTTGGTAACCTGTTCCAAAGTTTAGCAGCCTTCCTTTCTGAGACACACCTTGCCCCCAAATTAAAACTACTACCTCTAGTGCAGTCAAAAATGTAACATTCCCCCGAGACCTTATTTCTCTATGAAGAATGCTGGAAAACCCAATGCAGGAAACATGTCATTTTAAATGTCATGCATACTTAGAGGCAGTTATTTGCTTTATACAAAAAAACAAAAACTCAAAAATCACGCTTCCTTGAAGAATGACTTCTCTAGTTCTCTCTCAAGTGACTGTGCATACATCATTAATGACCAGACAGAAAATCTCCCCGCTAGCTCCAGCTGGGGGTAGGTAGATGAGTAGGCAGAGAAGATAAAATTAAAGTGCCAGCCAGCAAACTTATGTTTACTGAAAATCTGACAGAGTTGCTGATATGGTCCTTGTGAAAAATGAAGATGTCTTTACATTGATACATTGATATAAAAACATCCATTCACATTCCACTTCATTAGAAAGAAATGGAGTTCCATTACACTTGAGAGAGAACCTTAACCTTAATTTCTCTAGAAAGTTCTCCAGCACCTAAAATCAAGTAGAGCCTGAGCTCTGGGTCAAGTGTGGTCATGAACAAATGGGTAGTGTACTCCCTCTGAGGCTGGTTTACAGTTTTATGGAAGACTATGAAAATATAACATTATTATTAAAGGAATGATGTTGTTATGGTGGAAATTCAGACATCATAGAGAACTGATAGGAGATACTTTGAACTAGGGCTGGAAGCAAAACGGAAGTACTTCACATTACTCCAGGCAGGAACTCAAATCTTTCTGTTCATGACATCAGTAGAATAATCCTTTCTGTGCCACAACCTGAGGCCCTCTCTTTGGCATTATGCCAAACCAAAGACAAAGGCAAAAATACAGTACATTGGCTATACCGAATAGGATGCTTAGCATCCTCATGAAACAAGACTAACTGTACTTTCAGCTGTTCCTGCTGAAACAGGTGATAATGAGACAAAGCCTAGCTTCCAAGTGGGAGAATGTCTTGTAAGGTTTCCAGCTGTCATTCTTGAACCCAAGCCTACCTGCCATCTTCAAAAGGGAGATAATGGGGGCAGCTAAGGAATTCTGCATGATCATATAAGATTTCAAAGTAACACCCCACAGGCAGAGGTAGAGCAGAGCTGGAGTATCATGGTGGTTTGGCTGATTGCAACTTCTTGGGTATAGTTGGAATCTCATATTCCAGTCTCAAAGATCTGTGTTCTCCATTGAGCCCTTGAGCTAGTAGCCAAGAGCTAGGAATGTTAATAGGGTCTGTGACTTATTCACAAGGCAGAAGAACTCTTCCTAAATTAGTGTAGGCCTGTTTCTGAAAATATAAAGTAGAAGATTGGGAAAGTGGAGTAAAGTATGTTGACATTACATATTTTATTAGACCTGACTCTCTGTCCTATATCTTATTCTTTAGTGTTTTTTCCCTCAAATAAAAAACAAAGCTAGTTAGTTGAAAATATGGGCCCTATATCCAGATGAAAGAAGTTTCCTTGAATTTCTTCCTTTCTTACATTTTCCAACAGTCCAGCTTCTATTCTTTCTCCTCATGATCATTGTAGTAAGTTTGGTTAGGTTGGGTAGAGCTGAACCTCCTTTTTGATCAAAGAGGAAAGAGAACAGATATAGTCTTCTTATTTTGATGGGTCTTGGGCATTTCCTGCAGTGATCATGGCCCCAGATAACCGAACTCTTCCTTCTTGGTGTCCTATTCTCTCATTGATAAACTAAGTTCTTGGAAAGACTGTGGTGTTAAGATGGCTCATCATTTCAGTACATTAAGGCAAAAAATAATCACTAATTTTAGGCTGTGGTTTGTGAAATGGTGCAATAAGTTTATTTGTGTATTATTTTCTTTTGACCTATAATCTAAGTTCTATGAAGATAATGGTGATATTGGTGAGGAGACAGGGAGTGAGTCCCCTAAATGCCTTACCTCTCAGCATCAGTATGCTATAGGTATAACCCACATAGATCTGTTGGATTTCTTTGACCAGAAAAGTTGATTACCCTTGTTATTTATTTGAGGTACCACTTGCAATGCTGAATTTGCCTCTTTAAACCATTTTCCTAATGACTTTGAGGGAATGACATTGACAAGGTTTGGGAGACTTTATGTTCTAAGTGTCATAGTTCTCAGCAAACCTTCTTTAGTAGCAAGGCCCAAGAAAGAAGATACCAGATGGTGTCTCCATCATCTGGTCCTGGGAGCTCCAGCTCCCATCCTCCCTTTCCAACTACTCGCTTTACCTATGTAGCTAATTATGGTTGGGATTTATTGCTACGCATCTCTCCTTCAGATCTCATAGATTCAGTTCATACATTTAATATATGTTTGCCTGAATTATTAGAGGGCTTCCATCCCTGCTTTCCATCTTGTATTCTTCAGTTGGCTGTCCATAATTTAGGCACCACAACTGTTATATGAATAGGAGCATTTTTGGTTTCTTAGTTAAATTTCTCTTCTTTTATCTCAGGATAAGATTGAAATCCTTTTGTAGGCCAAAATAAATAAGTAAGTAAGTAAATAAATAAATAAATAAAGCCTTTTATAGACTATTTTTTTGCAATCTTACTTCTTATCATCCTCCAATCCCAATGCCAAACTAGTATAGCACCCATTTCTCACCTGAGAGTCTTATTTTTCACCCTCCTTCCTGGAATATTCTCTCTAAAACCATCTTCTTTTATTTGGTTAGCTTCTATTTATGCTTTGTCCTTCATCTTGAGGCCAGTTATAGTGGACTTCCATGGATCAAGTTTGAACTAGGTGTTCGTTCCTGGGGTGCCCAGTAATCTTTGGCCTTGTTTCTGACATAACATTATCTCCTTGTGTTTGTATTTTGTGTTCAGTTGCCTCTTTGCCTCTCAAAGAGTTAACATCTCTTTGAGACAAGGACTGTGTTTTAGGGACTCATCTTTTTAACTCTGAGACTTGATCAACAGAGTAGGGCTTAGCAAATATGAGATGAATAAATTCCTGGCCTATATAAATATAAGGTAAGCTCTTTGTTTCTTCCTCTCTCTTTCCTAATTTCATTTTTATCTTATTTCAATGTTTTTTATTAGTGCATTATAATTATACATACTAAGCCCAACATGGTAGGGCATGTTTATGATCCCAGCTGCTCGGGAGGCTGAGGCAGGAGGACTGCAAGTGAGAAGCCAGCCTCAACAACTTAGCAAGGCCCTGTCTCTACATAAAAAGTAAAAATGGGCTGGGGATTTGGCTCAGTGGTTAAGTGCCCCTTGGTTCAATTCCTGGTAAAACAAAACAAAACAAAAACAAAAAAAGCCCACCAAATAATTATACATACTAGTGGGCTTCACTGTGACATTTTCATATATACAAATAATTCGATCATTTCTATTCCTCAGTAACTCCATTTACCTACTCCTCCTTCCTTCCCTGAACCCCTTCTCCTCCTCTTGTAATGGTCTGCCTTTTATTGTTATGTTTAAAATTAGAACATTATAATTATATATATAAGTGGGATTCACTGTGGTATATTTGTGCATAGACATAGCATAATTTGATCAGTTTCATTTGCTGGTGGTTCCCTAGGCTCTCCCCTCCTCCTTTCCTTTTGATCCCTTTCCTCTTTTCTATTAATCTCCTTCTATTTTCATGAGATAACTTTTCTATTCCTTTTTTTCCTCTCTAGCTTCCATATATGAAAGAACATATTCCACCCTTGACATTCTGAGACAAGTTTATTTCACTTAGAATGATGTTCTTCAGCTCCATCCATTTACCATGAAATGACATAATTCTGTTCTTTATGACTGGGTAGAACTCCATTGTGTATATATACCACATTTAAAAAAATCCACCTATTGATGAACACTTAGACTGGTTCTATAACGACTGTTGTGAATTGCACGGCTATAAACATTGATAGACATTTCCTTCTTTTCTCTTTCCTCCAGTTTGGGAAGTTTTTTCCTCAGTGCTACTTATGGTTCTTCACTGTTGTTCAGCAGGAGGTTGTTTTTTGGGCTATAGCAACTAACTTTGGTCAGAGAACTAAAACTTTCCCCTGACTGCTCCCAGACTTTTCAACACATACCCCATATCATCATATATATGGCCAAGAAGGCTGAGCTCTCTTTTGCATTCCCTTCCAGTTGAGCAGGGAGGGCAAGGTGGTAATGGGGGATGGGAGCATGGAAGTGAATCCAGAGTGCTGCACTCACTGGGCTGAGTCCAGTAGGGCTCCGTTTTTTTCTACTTTCAATTGCTTTTTCTTTGGAGGCTGGGGAAATCTTCAGAATCTGTTAGTCATTACTACTGTCCATTAATATTTCCCAGACACACAATAGAATTGCACTAACTTGCTTAAATAGAAGCAGAAGGGTCAGCTGTAGACTGAAGTTTCTAGAGCTGAGATGTGGCTCACCACTCTCAGAGAGATGGTGCCCATTCCATCAGCTTTGTCCCAGAGTGAGAACAATGATGAGCAATGGCCGCCTGCCAACTGGCACTGTCTGGGTACTAGACTGAGAGACAGAGCTTCACATGTAAAGCTGCTGAGATGTGCAGGTTATCGATCTCCACAGCATAATGCCTCTTCATGGACCAAGCCACAATGACTGAAATGAAGTATCCTCTTTACTAAAATCCTCCTGGTGGGGAGTATATGGAGAGATGGCTCCTTACACAGGCACAAGCCCCGCTGCAGCCCAAGCCTTCTCTGATCTGCTTGCTGTGCGTGGGGAGCCACCGTTCCTCAGCCTCACTTGACTTGCTGGAGCCCTTCTTTGCCAGTGAATATCCTTTGTGTGGACTGTGTAGCATCCTTTCCTGCATCTGCTGAGTTCCAGTCACACTTCCTCTCCCTCTGCCCCACACGAACCTGGAAAGCAGGGTGTGCTTCCCACTGCATGAGGACAGTGTACCTGCAGTAGGAGGGAGCATTGCCAGCACGCACAGGAGCAAGGACAAGAGCCATGCAGAGAGACACCTGCCAGTTTTGTGAGTAAATACATCCCCTCTGGTTCTTAAATTAATCTAAATTGTTTATCTGACAGTTGTAACAGAGAAAATTCTTACTAATTCACCCAGCAATATTAAATCTTCCTTGTGAATGATTCTGTTTCCCTATGTTCGTTCCTTCCATGCTCTGGGGGCAAATATACAAGTGACCTCTATTTGGTCATGACCTTCCTGGGAAACAAGCATCCAGCTCTGAGAATCTCAGAGCTATACCACCATTCTCTCCCTTTAGCCAGAGGTCAGCTGCAGAGCCACTTCAACTTCCTGGAGACAGCTGGACCAGAAGTCAGTAAAAAGGCTTCTGAGCAGATAAAACGCAGTACACATCACTGATATTCAATCTTGTGAATATTACCCTGATGATCATCTATTCATAAAACCTCAGAGTTAATTTCCTTTCACTGTACAATTATAACACTTTCCCAATCTTCTTTCACCTTAGAATAGAAGTAGAAAATGAGGAAGAGTGAGGGACATGGTGTTTTTGGTCTTATTGTCAGGAAGCGCCACTCGATAGGTGATTCAAAGAAGAATCTGAAAAATGACAGGCAAAATGCCTCAAGCCTGGGGCCATAAAATGTCAGGAAAAGCAGTATTTCACACAAGTGGAGAGCCCTCCGCACATCACCGCACATCACTGCCTTTACAGCGTCACGCACAGGCAGACTCTACTAATGGTGACCCTAAGTCAATTTAGTGTTAAAGCACATTTGGGATTCCTGGTTTATTAAGGGAAGGAACTATTTAATTAACTTGGAAAATACTAAATATAATTAATTGTTTCAAATGCTTGACATTCAAAATGGTAAATCCCAGTTTTTCTAGAACTGGGATTTGTTTGTTTATGCAGAATGGCCCTTCCTCTGATGGTGCTAGGTTGATGAGGTGTCCTGTATTGTTTACCAATATAAATAACGTGCAGTATGGATATGTTTATTTTCTTTGTGTTCACACTCTTTAGTATGAGATAACATTTGTGAAAGCACTTTGTAAACAGTAAGACACAATACAAATATACTTTATCATCATGCTCCCTGGAAGTCCTGTATGACATTGATACTCATTGGCTCCTTCCTCCCTAGGAAACCCTAGATGAGCCATTCTCAAAGTTTAATGTGCATAAAACTCCTCTGAGAAACTTGTTGAAAGTGCAGATTCCCAGGGTCTATTTGCAGGTATTCTAATTCAATACCTCTGGGACATAATTCAGAATTTACATTTTAAGTAAGAATTCCTCCTTCCTCAGGGACTCTAACAGTTTTAAAATATACCTTAAAAATGTATATTCATGTATATATATACACACACACACATTTATATAAATACACACATATGTATAATACATACAAATGTATATATAAAATATATACATAAATATACAAAATGCATATATAAAATATAAACTATATATACACATATATATGCCCAAGAAAAAATCTTCATAAATATATAAACTGTATATATAAAAATATTAAAAATATATATATATACATATGCCCAAGAAAAAATTTTCCCTCCTTGTACTGTGAATGGAGTTAGAACCCAGACTTGAATCATTGAACAGCAGCAGGAAGTCATAAAGTCATAAAATAAAATAGGATCTGGTTGAGGTGACCGAAATAAGTTGGAGAACAAAAAATAAAGACTTCCTGAGTCAAGTTTTAGATGGTGGTATAATTAGAATTATGATCCATTATTTATGTGGCAGATGATGTTCATGAAGTGCTTGATGACTCTGTGTTAATAGGCAGTGGTTGTGCTGAAGGGGAATGTGACATTGTTCCATCTTCTCTCTCCTTTCTCCCTCCCACTGTGTCTGTTCCTCACTGAGCCCCAGCCGGTTCTAATGGCTCTTTTGGTTGAGTGACTTGTAGGAGTGTGACAGAAAAGTCCAACACACAGGAAAAGCCTTTGATTTAGAAACTGGTGACCATCTTCCTATATTGTGACAGTGTTGATAATGCTCACGGGTGCTGCTGCCATTTGTTGATCCATCTCTGTGTATTAGATAGAATCTCATTAAATTCTCATAACAACTTTGGAAGTGTATGATGTCTCTTTAAAGATAATGACATTAAGGTTCAAAGAAGGAAAATGACCAGCCCATGGCATGGCAGTCAGTAAATAGTGGACAAGTGATGCCAAGTCCAGCATGCTGGGCTTTCTATTACTTTTCAGAGGGTCAGGGATCCCCTAGAGCTCTCAAAGGGCAGAGCATGCCAGGACTCTTGTCTCACTGTCTCTTCCAGGGTGTTTTTAGTACTTTGCCCTCACTGTGGTCCTCGGGATCCTTACCCTCTCTTACTATATTTAGGTAGCCTTCTCTGGCTTCATCCAGTGTCAAGCCTATACTACTCACTAGACAGGCACTTCTAGTAGAGTAGGGATCAATCTTAACTTGCAGGTTTCCAAGAACAAAAAGCACCTGGGACATATCCCAGTACTACGGATGAACATTAGTGTCACTATTGCCTTTACTGTAACAAATGATTTTTTTCCTTCCTTCACCTGGGTCTAGCCTTACAAAAAGTCAAGACCTATTATGCAAAGCTGGCCTGTCCTAGCAGAAAGGGGAAAACATAAAGTTAAGCATAGTCTGTCAAAACAAGGGGCAATTGAGCTTGAAAAATCCTTACTCTTCAGGGGCAATGATATCCTGGTTTAGTGTAATGAAAGTCCTCGTGCCCAGTGTCCTCTAACAATCTGACTTTAATGGGGTTACTATAGCTGGGGTAAAGCATTTTATATGGAACCAGGTTTACATTATCCTACTCTTTAGAGATCTTGCTTGCAATGCTGTTCAAATCCTTTAATCCATAAATAGGATTCCAGACAGCACTGGGCTGCCTTCCAAAACTGTAATCTTCCAGTATATGAATTATTACCAAAAGATTAGGGTGTTTCTAGTAATAACATTTCAAATAAATCAGCTTTCATGGAGGAACAACAAACTAATATTGGAAATAACAATATAAAGACATTTATATAGCCACTTGCTAGAATAACTTCCCTAACCAGGGGCTTCTTTTCTCATTTACATTCATTCTGTTTGAAAAGTCTTTTTTCATTTATCATCAGCTGCTGGCTTTACCCTTAAAGCATGCCACGTGTTTCCAAGTTCTGGGACTCTTGAAGCCTAGGAAATCATAGGCCCATTTCCCCAGGGATGGTCAGAGATGATGACTTTTGTCCCCAGAAGCTCTCTTTGGCCTTTTTCCCTCTGGGGAAGTGTGAAGGAGGAAGTTATAAGAACATTTCAGACTGGAAAATACTCTTTGACCTTCATATCAAAGGTTGTGACTGAGATTATGGAGTAGAAGTGAGAGTTCCTTGCATGGCCCTAGAGACTCAATCTTGTCTTCCAATGGTAAATTTACTCTACTTGTGTGCAATGTGGTGAGGACCCCAAGGCTGCATGATGCAAGGTCAGAGCACATTCTTATACCTGGATGGACTAGACCTCATCACTCATCATCTTGGTAATGTTGGACCAATTCCTTTACCCCTTCATTCCTCTGTTTTCTCATCTATAAAATGGGATATTTACTACCTATGGAATTATTGAGATTCAGTGAGGTGTCAGTGGTAACATCAGCACTCTAAAATAAGTGTTCTTTTTCTCCTTTCTGCTGTTCTTTTAAACCACTTGAGCTCATGATGAAATGGCTAATGGGAAGTAAGGGGGTCACCCTCTCAGCAACACATGGCTGCTGGAAGAAATGCCTCCAGAAACAGATAACTGTTTAACATCCCTCTCTGTGGCTATCCTGCTATGACTTTGGGTGAGCTGTCACATTTCCAGCATTCTGCCTTCTACTAGAAGCCATGGGACTGGTTTACTATCTTGTAGGATAAGACGGCAGTAAAGTCAATACATTTACATGAGATTAGATTTGTAAGGAGAAATTTCATAGTCATAAAATTTTAATGCTAGAAGGGGTCTAGGAAGGGAGGGAATTAACATTTAGTAAAAGTATTCACCATGTTCTCAGTGCTATATATGCTTTGCCATACTTGATCCTAGCAACCCCTTCTTAGGACCCAATTCACAGAAGTGGAAACTGAGGCCCGGAGTTGCTTTTAGTTAACTCAGTACCAGTCACACAGCTCAAGTGTGCTTGAGAAGAGCTCAAACCCACATCTATAGGACTCCAGAGCTCACTGCCCTCCTATTGCACTGTGTTGGGCCATCCATAATTCTCATTTTTGCGGTGACCAGCAGAACTGGGGCTTATGATGTTATTCATCCATGGGCTTAGCTGGTTAGTGAAAAGTCCAGAAAGAGAACCTAAGTTTCTTGGTTGCTATTCTGAGTGTACTTCTCCCAAACTGATATCAATTGCCCAACCTAATCCTCTATCTTATTATTTCAAAAATGTTTTGTTTTCCTTTCTGATGGATTTTCAACAGTCTCCTAACATTTTAGTTCTAAGAGACTCTTCTTATATAAAAAGGTTGGAATAGTTGATTTCTTTGTTTCCTTCTAGCTCAAAAATTCTATTATTCTTCTGACCCTCCATTCCCCATAGTAGTTAATGATCTGTAAAGAAACACTTACATGTACAGGTTTACTACTTCTTTGCTCTGCGAGTGAGATAGAAGCCGGCTATTACTTTTCTTCTTCAAAAGGGAGATCTGAGACCCACACTACTCTAGTAACTAACTCAAGGACATAGCTGATCAGTGACTGAGCTGGGCCTGGAATGCTTGAGGGACTCTGTGTTTTAGTCACTTTCTGACCTTGACCTTTAGCAGAGAGCTCATGCTCCTTTATAGTGGAACGAATGGATGTATGCATGAATGAGGTCTGAGTGGGACTCGAACTTAGGCTTCCCAACTCCTAGTGCAAGCTTCTTTTAGCAGCTCTTTTCTTCCCAAAACTTTTTTTAAAGCAGAGAATTTGCCTGTTTGCTAAGTGCCTCCTATGGTGGGCTTTCTTGAAGCAAAGTGGGCCCACAGAGTACATTTCAAAAAGAGAATGCTTTCTGATGGCTGAGGCTATAGGCCTAAATTCAGACCTGGGAGGATGACTGAGTGAATCTGCACATATCACTCCAATCTCCTCTGACTCTTCCAATGTAAGGCAGCAGTAGTATATTATTAATGGGATGGGAGAGGGGATGCCCAGAGAAGAGGTATTTGTGAAATGTCTCCTCAGATTAAAGAAGCTTTGAAATGGAAAGCATTAGCCCTCCGATTAACTGTGCCCTGCACTTTACATTTTGGACTTTTAAATAAAAAAGAAAAGAAAAGAGGAAAACACCACTCTGTTTTTGGAAGCTGGTGTCATTTTTTTTTTTTTTTTTCAGTCTTCTGCTTAGCTGCCCCGGAAGGCAGGTGTTGATGAATGGCACATACTACAAAGAGGAGCCAGAGGGCACATGTGGGCCTGGTGCTGTTCCTGTCAGGGCTGCTCAAAGGGAAGCTGCTCCGCATGAAGAGTTCCCCGTTTTCTTTCTAAATAAATGTTATTTCTACTGAAGTGATGACCGTTTGGTTTAATGACAGGGACGAAGGAAAAGAGAATATCCCTTCTTCTGCTGCATGGATTGGGAAAGTTGGACGGTGCAGGTAGGCTGCAGCCAGAATGCAGTGGGCCTTAGTGGGCCTTGCTCAGTTTCTCTTTCTGCCTCAGTCTCCTCACCTGTCAAAACCAAGAAAAAGCTTTACCAGCTGTAACTGCTTTTACAAATTAATCTGATGATAAAAAGTGTGGCAAAGAGGAAGAAAGGGTCTGAGAGGGGCTGTGCATATTAGTGGTGCTAAGTCCCTGCCAGTAGGAGATGTGGGATAGGGCCCATCAGATGAGAAGGGTTGAGAAATAGTTCTCATTGGGAAGATTTTGGAATATGCCAGGTATCACTTCTTATGTACCTAATCATACGCAAAGATACTTTCTTTTAGATGATTTTTAAAATCATGAAGGCAGGGGAATGGACTTCTTGACCTCTAGATCTTTTCAAGATCATGATTTTGTGACACAGATTCTTGCAAACAGGTCTTTGATAATCGGAGACAATGCACCTTGCTGAATGGCACCGCATCTCTCTCCCCGTTGGCAGTGGGGGATGAGTACTCATCACTGCTCAGGGGCCGGCCTGCTCTTCTGAAGCAACTATTGACTCCCTCCCCAATCAGCTGTCAGTTCATTTCCCATGATGCTGTCAACACATAGTCAGGAAAGGCCCTTTGCCTTGCTGGGCAAACCAAGGAGTTTGTAGATCCTACTCTCTACCTGTGTTCTCCCAGTATCATCCAGTGATCTTAGCTGACCCCATGGAAATGAGGAGAAGTGAAGATGAGTAAGTTAACAGCTCTTGTCTGTGTGTCTAGACACACCTAGATTTGGGCTAATGGGTCATATAGAGCCCATATATGTCAGCCCAAGAGTCAAATGAATGAAACACATCCATCTAAGATCAATGGGATTATTTATTTATTTATATTTTATTAGAGTATTATAATTATTCATAATAGTCGGGTTCATTGTGACATATTCAAACATGCATAAAACATAATTTACTCCATTTCATTCCCTAATACCTCCCTTTTTACTCCCCTCTTCTCTCCTCCATCTCATCCTTTTCCTATGCTACCTGTCTCCCTCCCATTTATATGTTTTTTTTAAATTGGTACATTATAATTACACATAAAAGTGGAATTCCTCGTGTTATATATGTGCATGCATTCAGTTTTAGAAATTAGGCAAACTCCTAAATACATTAAACAGTGTTGTCTGGGGAAAGTCCAGATATTTAGGTCCCTGGTTCAGTTCTGGAGCTAAGCAATTGGAATATTGGAATCCAACGTGTCACAAGGCTAATGAAGGACAGTAAATCCCTTGACCAGAGGTTGAGGTTCACTGATTTTTTGTATCAGCTTGGAAACAGATCTCATCATAGACATGTAGTGTTTTATGGTACATAAAATAGTGATAACCTTAAATTTTGGAAATCTTGAACTTCTCTAGATACTTCTCTCACAGGTGTAAAAGGTCTTCAACGTTTGCTTTTGAATTCCAATTTATATTAAAACAGATTAGGAAGAGAAAAAATAAAAAGAAAATTCTTTTATTCTGTAAAAACTGAAATTTCAGGGATGATTATTAAAAAGCATTGATAAATAATAAAAAAAATGATACATAGTTTCCCTAATACCAGTCACTCTCTTTTCTCTGGGGGTGCCTCTGTGTAGGTCCCAGTTGGCAGACCCAGATGGGGCAGTTTAGTTCTAGCATTGCTATAGCACCTCTGGCCAATGCTGGTGATAGAGGAAAATGGAAATCCTACCTTGGAAAAGACAGGAAGGTAAAAAGTTCATGACATATTTGAATATGAAATAATGAAAATCATATATCCATTAGAGGGAATGTCTAACGCTAATGGGACTCATTTTCCTATTTTCCCTTGAGAGGCAGTTTCACCTCCCCACTTTGGGATATTATGGATCTCTTGCATTTCCCTGCTGTCTTATGAATTTGCTGGCATGTGACATCTCTTTTCTCCTTTGTTTTATTCCTTGGCAATTCTTTTATCCTACCTTGTGCTCCTGGAAAATCAGCCTCATGATGCCAGGTGACTTGCTCCCCTTAAGCATAATTAAGTTTTCACACTCACTTGAAACTTGGGCCCCTTTGGAGCTGGCCAAGCCTGGTAATTAAAGTATCCCCTTCATCTTTAATTGCTTCATTTAACATCTAGTGCAATGGTTTAGGAGTGCTCATGCCCTCTGTAATGATCTGGTGTGCCCTGGATAACTAACAGGCAGCACCTCTTGCCCATAACTCAGGAAAACTAGTCTGTTTGGGGGACTGGTCATCTTCAAATCTCAGTCATCCTTTGACCCAGTAAGCTTTTCTTGCTTTCTTGGGAAAAGTCATCTGAATTTTCTCAGCCTTTCTGGCTATCAAGTGGATTCAGTCCCTACCCTGCCCCTACACCCAGAAAGGATATCACATCTTCCAGCAAACCTTATCATCATGGGGACCACATATTCTTACCTGTGTCAGGGGCAAGGAAGTGGTAAGAAGCTTTGTGCTGAGAGAGGCAAAGTCAGAATTTGAGTGTCAGGCCTCCAAATCCCTAATGGGGACATTGGGCTAGCTGTTTACAAAGCTTCCTTCAGTCTTACGTTCCTTGTTTGTGAATGGTATAGTGATACCCACACTACAAGGAATAAATGACACACAAGGGCAGGAAACTTGGTAATGCCTTAGATGCATTAAGAAGAAATAAAGATTGTGACTAGAAGAGGCAGGCTCTCATTCGCTTTCTCTAAATGTGACTGTGGGAAGAGGCATGGTGATAGAATACCCCTAGACATAAGTTGTATATGTCAGGAGTGGGTGATGATGGTCTAAGGGAGAAAAGCTTTCTTTTCCCAAAGAAAGCATGGCTGAGTAGCCGGAGTCAGCTCCTTCCTGATAGAGGGACTCCATGGCACCAAAGGAGCCCTGCTAAGGAAGGGTGAGTGACAGGATCTTGTATTCATCAACGTGGAAGAATAGTGTTAGGTTTTCTGAGACAATTTCATATAAGTCCCTTAGGGAAAGTCTACTCAAGTGACCTTGAGTATCTCTTGGTGGTAGAGAAAGATATTGGTGATGTTAAGACTTCTCCATACTGAAAGAGGTGGTAAAAAAATAAAAATATTGTCAGGTCTCTCTGAATATTTTAAAAGTTTCATTAATTTTAACTGAAAAATAATAATCATATATATTTATATATATGATTATATGTATATATAGGATACAATGTGATATTTTGATATATGTATATATTGTACATCAAATTAGGCCAGAATACCCATAGCATCAAATATTTATCATTTCTTTGTGGTTAGGACATTTATTGGGTGCCCACTGTGTTCCAGATATTATGTTTGGTGCTCACATAGTTAAGACAGAAAGCCAATTGCAAAACTGTCAATTGGACTACTTAGGCTGAAAAGAAAAAGGAGACACTCCAGAAAACTTAAGAAAATCAAAGGATGTATTCTCCCAGATATTGCAAGTTTATTTTAGAATTTCTCCTAATTTCTGTTCTATTCTCTTTTCTGCAGCCATTTTTTTTTTCCTGCCTACTCATTTTCCACATGATCTCAAATGCATCCCATGGTATCTAAAATTATAAGTCTTCCAGTTCCAATACCCACCGTCAGCATTGGCAAGCATCTCTATGTATCTTAGTTTACATCCTTGGAAAAAATCTGATTGTCCAGCTTGTCTGTTAGACACAAGTCATAGGATGCTCATCAGCCTCTGTGTTCATGGCTCTTGTGCCATGTGTCCACCCCATGGTTCAGTCAGCTGTGGCCAGGGGAGTGGGCAAGGAGGCCTTGCATACTGTCCAGTGTATTCTGCTCCTTGATTTCTCTTCTCACTCATATGGTCCCTGAAATGTCCCTGCCTAATTAAGCAGTTATTTTTAAAACTTAGTGAAAGGTGTAGACTCAGAAGTCAGACTGACTGAATATGGATCTTGGTTCCACCATTTCAGTTTTATTCTGACCTTAAGGAAGTTATTTAGAACTTTCTATGCATTAGTGTCTTCATCCATAAAATGAGGATGACAGCAACCACCTTATAGAGTTGTTTTGGCAAATACACAGAAAACACTTGAAATGGATCAGAATGGGAGCACTTAAAATATGGTAGTCATTACTATTCATATTGTCACATGCACAGGTACATACCTAGTCTCTTCCCATTAGGAGAAAATATGACGTGACCTGCTTTTGCATCCAGAGTTAATGTCAAAAAGTCCACTTCAAATATTCATTTTCAATCTTTGGTGGTGTCTATTTCTCACTTGGTTGCATTCCAATAGACTTAAATGGTATGCTTAGTCACTATAAAATAGCAGACAAAACCCAGAAAATTATGATAAAGAAATAAAATAAAAACTAAAATTGCAATACTGATTCTTACTAAAAAAAAAAGATAGACATTATAAAACATATACCATAACTCACAGGACAGCCCCTCGGTCTTGTAATATAACACATCCTTTCGGCCTCTAAGTACTGCCATTTATTGGAGATGAAATGTTGCAAGAGGCCTGAACAACACGAGGCTCTTTCTCAGACCCGTGTGATTTGTGCCTGCAAAGGCCAACATCTGTTAGAACAGGACTGAGCCTTTTAAAAACAGCCTGGCACCTTGAACATAAAATAGCTACTTGCCCATGGACAATTACAAAAAGCTGGACTGTCCCACAAAGGTCAAATCTCATGTGATCTGTGGGAATCTGATGCCTGTACCCCGATGACAGCGTCAGCCTGTCCCTATGCTACTTTGATGTCCCAATGCCAGTCTTTGTGCCTGTCTCATGGCTTCTCAATCAATGCACTAATTGTTGGGCTTGGGGGCTGATAATTGTTTTCACTCTGTAAGTCCCCAAGGAGTTCTGAATCAATGGAGAAATAGAAGAATAAAACAGAAGTAAAAATATCAGCTTTTATTGGTAATACTGGAATTCAGAATGTGTGGTTTGTCTTTGTGGTCAGACCTGCCTAAGATCACTTTCTCTTGCTTCCTCATCTCTAATAATAGGACTTCAACTTCCAGATCCCCACTGTGATGGCCACTTGAGGCCTAGCCCTCAGTTGGACTCAGGAGCAGAACTGAGAGCATCCACTCAGGCAGGCAGTTTCAATTGCCCAGAAGGTGCTGAGCCACGCATGCCCTGCTTCCTTGCCTCCCATCACTTGGTCCATTGCATTTGCTTTGAAAAGAATCAGTTAAAGACATGGAAGGAAGAACAGAAGCAATTTTCAGAATTTCAGAAATAACTCGACTTCCTATTTTTCTGGACAAAATAGAAACTTAAGGACAAGAAGAGAACAGTTGGTTGATTTCCTTTGCAGTGCAATGAGGGCCTTGTCCAGGTGTGACTGCTTGAGATTCTGTGACTCCAAGACAGCTGGAGGTTTTTTGTCCTTGGTCTGGTACTGAACGGAGATGGTATGGATTTCTACCCGAGGCAGGGATAGAAGCAAATGCCTGGGGCTGAGTCGCAGTCGTAGGCAGTAGTTGGGAATAACTGTAACTGCCTGGGTTTGGTCCAATACTCAGTGGATCAAGTACCTTTATTGGGACCTGCTCTAAGCCTAAAGAACCCTCTCGCCTAGACCTTCAGAAACTTAGGGCCCAATGGGGATGGCACTTACAGTGCTCCTGCCCCAACCCTGCCACACTCCACATGCAATGCTAGGAAACAGAGCGTACAGTTTAGTGCAGTAGAAGCTCAGAGAGGAGACAGTGTTGGTTTTGCCAGAGCCATCAGGGAAGGGTCAAGGTCAGTGACAACAGTGTAGCACAGCCCTGAATGCCTGATAGGATTTAAGTAATTTGGAAGAAAGAAATGAGCACTGTAGGCTCTGTGGGGACAACTTAGAACAAAATACAAGAGTTGTTGACAAGAGAATGAAAAAAACATGCGTGTGTGTGTGTGTGTGTGTGTGTGTGTGTGTGTGTGTGTTTGGTGAGGAGTAAGAGATGTGTAAAGATATCCGAAAAGAAAATATATATTTTTTTCTATAGCTATAAAATGAAGGCTGTTTCCCACTTTTCCTGTCTGAACTGTCATGGACATCTATAGTGCTGGTAATCTAATTTCCACATCGAGGGAGAACATGAGTTTCACAGATGCTTTTCTTTACATACACACACTCTCCACGCCCATTTCCAACCACAGGAAATGCTGCATTAATTTGATTCAGGAGCACCTTTCATGATTGCATCTTTGCAACACACAGACACACACACGCACATAACACACACACACACCCTGCCTGGCTCTTTCTCCTTTTGGTGTTTCAGCCTCATACAATGAAGGAAAAGCACAGGACCCCAGGGTCCCATGTCCGTTCCTCTGCCTTCCTTCCCTAACTATTTTAGGTAACAACTTTGAGTCCCTTCCTTAGGGTGAGAAACACACCATCTTGTCCTCTCCTGGGGAAGCAGATCCATAGAGCGACGTAGTACCTCTTCACCCCACCTCCTCCTGACACACCCCCATAGCCCGTTTTTGGAGGCAGCTCTCAGTCTTACAGTTTCTACAACTCTGGGCTCTGCATGAGAGAGGGACATTGATTAAGGAGAAGCTGGAATTTGTGGTAGTGGCCATAAATGAAAAGAGATTTTAGAGATAGGGGAGACTGGGGTAGGATAAAGTGGCTAAAGAGAGCCAGATAGGGAAATGGGACCTGAACTGTATTTTTCAGGCTGAGGAGAATTTTGATTAGCTGTTAAAGGGGAGACTGAAATGCAAGATAGAGACTTTGATAGTGCTGGGGCCATTGATGGTACAATATGGAACGAGGTCAGCAGAGGGTAGGAATGAATTTCCCTGCAAAGTTCCTGGCTCTGATACCTGAGTTTTAAGGGTATGTTAATGAGGTTTCTTTCTCCAGTTTCCCATTCCCTGTTGGCCTGGCCATATCTCCAACACCAAGACATAAAAAGATTCTTTCAGCAAAGAAAACTCTTTACTAATTCTAGTCCTTTCTGAAAGGGCTGCTGGTGAGCAGCCAGTGCCCCTCAACTCCTAGGCCCCTCTCTTTTCGCCTCCCTAGGGCTTTCTTTTTTTGTTTTGCTTTATCTCCAGGTTGATGGATTCCCTTGATGTAGGAGAAAGAGAGAACTGCTGAAGAGTGGTGTGCTGTATATCTTCATCAACGTCTGGGCAGGAGAAAGTGAGAGCCCAAATCAATTCCGAGGAGCACCCTCACAAAGGGGGCGTGGTTGGTATGGTTTTAGGAGAAGATGGTGTTAAGTCAAGCACATAATTTCCAAAGTGCCACCCATCAAAATCAGCTCTAAACAAAGCTTTGGTAAATTTTTAAAAGAACATTTTAATGATGAAATGACCATCTTGGAGATTATTTTGCAAGTAATTGAGTAAAATTCCCTAGTGAAAAATGTTTGGCATCAAGTTCTTGAAAATGTTTCCTCCCCTTTGTTCTTAATGGACAGAAGCACAAACAGTCTCTAATCACATGAAACACAACTCTCCTTTCCAGCCTGTAATTATGGTGGGGACCCGGAGAGATGCTAGTTAAGGACTCTGTCAACTTGTCTATTAAAAGAGCTGGAGTTATGTGGGGGTTGTGTATGTTTTCTTTCTTTCATTTTTCTTTCTTTGCTCTGAAAGGGTTCAGATCACAATCATTTCCAGTGAGGCTGAAACTTTAACATAGATTGTCAGCAGGGGAGTAAATTATCAGCCACCAACTTTACAACACTTAACAAAATAAATGCTGCTTTGATTTGGAGGGGGACCAAATTGTCTCTCTGCCCCTTACTGTGTTCAAGGTTCCTCTTGATTGGGAGACTGGGTTCATGCTTGCTTTAGAGTTGCCAGGAAAAACAGGAGAGCTCTGCCTCTTGCTTCCAGGTGTCAGGGAAATAGACCCTGAGGTTTTGTGCATTGTCTATGGAGTTAATTTGCTCCCCCCAACACTCCTGTCTTCATTGTGTTCCCCTTTCTGTCATTGGCTCCCAACAGTCCTCAACATGGGGGCGATGCCAGGTTTTCCACTGCAGTGTTCCTCAATTAAAGAAAAAAGGTACTCTGAATGCCAAGGATTATTATGCAAAAGCATTTCTCCTTCTGTTCTTTTCACTGCTTTACTTCTAGACCCAAATGGGGAAGCTATGCATTTTAAGAAGAAATATTGGAGGAGGAGCAGGGCTAGAAAGGGTCTCTGTGGTCACTTGGGGTTTAAGTGGTACCCAGTTGTGAAGGCAAAGCCCCAAGGTGAAGGTGAGACTCCAGGTTCTTATGATGAGTAAAAGAATTAGGTAACTATAATAGGTGCAAAGAGTCAAGTGGCATCTTTTGGATTATGTGGTATCAAACTAGTCACCCCGTACGTGGTCTCTCAGTAGTCACCCCTTGTCTACTGAGTGACTGTGAACTTCACATCCTGGTGGGTATTCAGGACAATGGAAGGCATGGCTCTAGCACAGCTGTCCAGCCGCAGTTCCCATGGCTCCCCTAGTAACCCTAAGCACCAGCTCAACTAATGCCCTCCTCTGGGCCAAACCTCCCTAACTTCATGTCTTCCCTCATGCTGCTCTTCTGGACTGTAATGCTTCCTTCTCACTGCACCTCAGAGAGCTCTGTTGAATTCTAACCCAATTTTTACCAACTGTCATCTTAGTATTTACCAAATACTATCTTGCTCAGGCATCTTTTCCAAATTCAATCAGCTCTAACCCCCTTTCCCTCTCCAAAAGTCCCTGGTATTTTGTTCCTCCTCCATTAACAGTATGTACTTTGGCATGTTTGTCTTACTTTCATTTTAGGATTTTGACTACTGTTTGTATAATCAGTAGTGATCAATTCCTAGGACTTCATCTGATACTTCATGTGATAGGCCAATTCTTTTTTTTTTTTTTTTCCCCTCTCACTCATTTGAAGAGCATTCACATTGCCTTTTGCTTTTAATGTTTTTTTTTTCCTAATGGAGGATCAATTAGAATTGAACATCCCTAAATAGAAGGTAGGATGTATTAGTCAGCTTTCTATCAATGTGGGGGAAAAAAATACCCAAGATAAACAACTTATTAGTAGGAAAGAATTATTTTGGTTGACAGTTTCTGTTGGTTCCAACCATGGTCTCTGGCCCCATGGATTTCAATCTGTGGTGAGGCAGAACACCATGGTGGGATGTGGGTGGTAAAGCAGAGCTGCTTACCTCATGGTGGCCAAGAAATAAAGAGAAAAAAGAAGAGGATAAGGTCCCAATATCTCCTTCAAGAGCATACCCACCTCAATGACCTCTCTTCTATCTACCTAGGCTCCATCACCTCCCAATGGGGCTGGTGACCAAGCCTTTGCAACATGACTGTTGGGAGACACTGAGGATTCAACTATAACATGGAGCATCCTGCTTATTTCTTTGGGCAGTTTTAGGGCCAGGATAATTTTCTTCCAGAGAAAAATCTCCCTATTTCTTTGCTGGTATTTTGAAATTTCTTGGCCAGAGAAGCAGGCTTCTGGTTCCCCAAAGAGAGTTGCAGCTTATATATAAACACAACTGGAAGAGAGATAACAAGTGATTTAAATTCATATGAGGAAATAACTGGCTTATATAAGTTACTAGTTAAGAACACATTTGGTTGGAGATGGTGGCTCTAAATGTTTAAAAGAGGAAAAGAGGAGTATCAGAGAGAGTGTGGGATCTGGGAATTGCTGGTATTAACTAGAATTCTCATCATTTAGTGTCAGACCAGGTTGGAATTACAGATTCCTTCAATCAGCAGGATTTCCAATCTATATTGCCCATTTCCAAAATCCAGGGAAGTCCTAAATTCTGTTCCGCCATGATGTTCTGCTCCACCACAGACCCAAAGCCATGGGGCCAAGAGAACATAAACTGAAACTACTAAAACTGAACCAAAATGATTCTTTTCTACTAATATGTTGTTTATCTTCGGTAATTTTTTTTCACATTGATGAAAAACTGACTAACAGACTCTACCTTCTTCTCAGGGATGTTCAATTCTAATTGATCCTCCGTTAGAATGGAAACCAAATTAAAGGCAAAAGGCAATTAGACTGTTCCTTAAATAGGGGGAGAAAAAGGCCTATCACATGAGAATACCAGACGAAGTCACAGGAATGGATGCTACATGAGACTGAGCTGCTTTGTAAAGCCACCCCTGATAATCCACTTCCTGCTTCATTCATTTATTAGAAGGCTGCGATCTATATTAAAATGAAAATGCCTCCATTGTTTCTAACTGGTGAAATTTTTTATAAAGCAGCCTTTGCCTGGAAAGGGGTGAAAGAAGAGAGAAACTCTAGGGCCAAGGAAAGAGAGGACACTAGGCACCCAAGGAAAGAGAGAACATAAAACCTTATTGTACCTTGGATTGACTTAATCTTTCCCTCCCCACCCCACGATAGTCTCCTATGCCCACTCAGACAGTTCTGCAGTTTGTCTGTCTCATAGTATCATTGGCGATGCTTCCTTCCTTCTGTCAAGTTTCCACTCTCGATTTAATTTCAAATTGAACTCCCTCCCACTTTCTCTTATTCTACCCCAGAGGAGATGGAGAACAGCTGGTCACCATCTTCCTTATGATAACCCTTCATATGGTGCAATTTTATTTCCTTAAATTAATGACAGTGTGTTGGTTGCTTTCCATCCCAGACACATTTTAATAGATGCTTTTAACATATGGAGGGCTGAGGGAGAGAAAACAATGCCTCTGTCATGTTTGGGCACATCCTAGATTTGAACATGATTAAACCTCAACAAAGCTGGTGTCTTCTGATTGGTGACAGAATTTAGGGGAATTTACACATTGCTGAGCCCCCGTGAGCAGTCAAGATGGAGCAACTCAGGGCAATGTGCCGTTGGGTGAGGTGTGATGGGTTGTACAACTCTTCCAAATTCCCCTTATTTATCTGGGATCAATTATTTACTAACTTAATAATATTGCTGCCATGATATATGAGCCTTACAATGAGAAAAATCATTCCCCACTTTCCATGTGCCAGCAGTTTTTGCTTAGGAGGCAGGGAAAAAAATTGCATTTGCTGGTTTTGATTACTCATGGAGACCTGCTCCTAATCTGTGGCAGTATTAAGGAAGGGATGGTATGTTTAGAAAAACACAGATTTCTAAACTATTTTTTAAGTTATTCCTAGAGTTTGAGATCTTGAAATTCTATTCTCCCACCAGCTCACCCCATTCAATTATCAGTTTTTTAACCCACACTCCTAGCCTTCCCATTTCTGCAGCTACCACATTAAAATAGGTTTTCATTATTGTGTTTCTAAGCATTTGTGGTAGTTTTTAAAATAGTCTTCCCCCCACCCTCAGGGGTTTTAAAATGATTTTCTTTGAATTTAATTTATTCTCTCTGCTTCCTTCCCCTTCTTTATCTTGGTCCTTAGTTGTTTTGGGTTTTTTTTTTTTTTTTTTTTTACCTATAGCATCTAATCATGTAATTTCCTTGTTAAAGTGGGGTCCTGTGGAGTTTGTGTCAGTCTTTTTCTGCTGCTATAACAGAATACTATAGGTTGGATAAATTTTAAACAATAGAAGTTTATTTGACTCATGATTCTGGAGGCTGAGATGTCTAAGATGGAGGGACCACATCTAGTGAGGGTTTTCTTGCTGCATCATAATATGGCAGAAGAAATTGTGTAGTGAGAGAACATGTCAGAAAGATAAGAACAGGGGGCTGAAAGTTCCCCTTTTATAATGAGTCAACTCCTGACATAAAGGTATTTATCTATTTATGAGGATGGTACCCCTGTAACCTAATCGCTTCTTACAGGTCCCACCTCTCAACACTGATACAATGACAATTACATTTCAACATGAGTTTTGTAGAGGACATTCCAATCAGCGGTTTGCATCTCAGCTTTGCTAGTTACTAGCTAAGTGCTCTTGGGCAGGTTACTGACTCTCCATCTTGATTCCCTCCTGTGGACAATGAAGAGGTTGAGGGTCAACCCTCCAAGGTCCCTCAGAGCTCTCATTTTCTGAGATAGAGTTTTCTTGCATAATATCTGCCTTTCAATTCCTCATGACCGAATATAAATGTCGTCTCTTTCCTGAGGACTTTTCTGATGTACCAGTTAATGAAACCTCTCCCTTCTTGAACCACTGTGTTAATTCAGTATATATCTTCCAGTTCTTTTTTCTTTTTTACTTTTCTGCTTATATGGCATTATATCTTTAGGTGGTGAATCTGTACACATTAGGTATTGAGCATTTTACTGCTTCTCTGCATAATGCTCTTCTGCTCTTCTTGAAGTTGGCACTCAAAATATGATTTTCATGAACGGCAAGCAGTCAGGTGGAGGTTTTGCTATAAACATCAGCAAGGTAAGAAAGAGTCCACAGAGTGTGGATTCGTTGGTTTGGGCCATGGCCAGAGGTTAAGAATAGGGCTAAAGGGAGTGAGACAATGATTTGAGCGGGGAAAGCTGTGAGGAGGGGGCTCCATCTGTACCGGCATGATGCTTAGCATACAAGATGTGCTCAACGTGCTGTGACTGGATGAGGAGGGCAGAGACGCACAGGGTTTCAGAATTGTAATTCATTTATTATTATACATTTCTAAACACTCTTTAGTGATTCTCTCACATTTGATCCCAAAACACCAAACCGGAACATAAAATAGGGTATGCATTATGATTCCTATTCTATGGGCTTGGAAGTTGCATATCTCGTAAACTTGATCAAGGTACTGTGCAGTAGTCATGTACTGGAGCTGAGGATAAAAAGAGGAACAGAGAGAGTAGTGGCTGTCAGTGAGGTAGGTCATACTCATGAAAGGAAGGCAGACAAGAAAAAGCAATATATTGCAATACCTGCTACAACGGACTGCTCCAGGAGATGACAGTCTGCAGATATGGGGGGAGGGATTCCAAGAATGGGAATGCTTGAGTAAGCCTTAAAGGAGGAAAAGAAGCAAGAGTGAGAATTTGGAAATCTTTAACTCCAAGCCCTAGTATTGTTTCTTTGGGGGCAAAGAAATGCCCAAACTCAACCCTTTTTAAAATTTGCAATTTAAAGTCACCCTCCCAGCTTACAGAAACCAGCAGGTCTATTCTTTGTTCAGCACCATATACTGAAATCTATAAATGCACAGGTAACTTTTCCGTGTAAAATTCATGGCAAAATTGTGGTGATAGAAAGATATCTCTACAGCTACCGCCACTTTAGCCCCAATGGGCTTTTGGAGCTGCTGGTTTGGGAGATAGCCGTTAAGGGCTGGCCTCCAGCCTCCAGCTGGTGCATTTCTGTTTGCTGGGCCTGGGTTGCTGAGTCTGGGGTGGTAAGACAAAGGGATGAACGGTCTGAGGGCTGCAAAGGTGGGAAGAGGGAGGCGGGCGGAGGAGGGGCTGGTGGCTGGGTGACTGACTAATTGCTTTGTTCTGTGGCAGGAGGCCTTTCAGCAACAACAGCAGCTACTGAAGGCCCTTTGCTTAAGTGGTTTCCATCATCATTACCTCCTGTCATTAGTCCCATCCACAGCTTCCATCAGCTCATTGCTAGTCAGGGGCCATGGCGTGTCACAAACTAGCTCTTGTTTGCAGCTATCTGTCTGCCTTTATCTGAAGCCAGGCCCTGTTCCTCTAAACTCTTTTCCTCTGGCCGTTGGTGCCCCACCTGTTCCTCTATTTGATGGGTCCATCTGTTAGGGGGCCTGCTGATGGCTGTCCCTGGCCATTTGTGCTTCCCTTTCTGGCCTGTCCTGCGCGGCTAACTCTCCAGCCCTCTATACTTATAGTCTTGACCCCCTTGGACTGGCGCTGCACCTGTATGGACGATGTAGGCTCCTGCTGTGCACTGGTTTCTTAAGGACCCAGGAAGTGACTGCTTTTTTTTAGGATCCCCAGAAAGAATAAAACTTTTTCTCTTTGGTCCCCGTATGCCTAGGTGATTTCAGAACTCATGCTTATGATATTGAGAGTTTTTATTAAATAATTGCCACTATATGCCAGGCAGTGTGCTAGTGACTGCATGTATCTTTCATCATCCTCTAATGATGCTGAAGATAATATCATCTCCATTTTACAGACGGAAAACTAAGCCGTGGGAAGGCTCTATCACTTAACTCAGATTACATGAAAATGATTTCAGTTTTTATGACTTCAAAGATGTAATTTGTGGTTGCCTTTATGTCCTTAATTGGCCCTGTGTTATAAAGGAAGAGTGATGTCAGGGCCATATTTGGAATCAAACAGTAAAATTTCCACTTTGAGCAATGAATAGGTGAATGATATTTGGCAGATTATTTACCTCCCTTGGCTTTCAGTTTTCTTACCTGTAAAATGGAGATGAATGTCTACCTTATTATCATTATTAAAAGGATTAAATGAGATAACACATAAAAAATGCCCAATGCAGTCTTTATAGAATGGTAGTATTGTGTAGACTACAAGTGCAAATAAGGATCACAGTTGAGTAATACCACTGGCCTTATAGGCATTGTTTTTATTTTGGTGGCTGGATGCTCATTTCATATTTCTTTTCTTTTTATACTTGTTATTAGTTAGGAAAAAGGTTATATTGTAGTAACAAAGAGCTTCTAAATCTTACTGGCTTGTAACAATGAAGGTTTATTTCTTCTTCTCTGTGATGTGTCTTAGTCTGTTTGGGTTGCTATAACAAAATACCATAAATTGGGTGTCTTATAAACCACAAAAATATGTGTCTCACGGTTTTGGAAGCTTGAAAGTCTAAGATCAAGGCACCAGCAGATTTGACATTGAGTGAAGCCCATTTCCTGGTTCATAGAGGATATCTTTTTCCTCACCTGGAGGAAGAGACAACTCTCTGGGTCTTTTTTATGAGAGCACTAATTTCACTCACAAAGCTTCATCCTGATAACTTAATCACCTGCCAAAGGACCTGTATGTCCAAATTCCATCACCCTGGTTGTTAGGATTTCTGCATATGAGGGGACTCACTTAGACCACAGCACTGAGTATCTGCATCTTAGGTTGGTTGGGTGTCCACTCTATAGTCATCTTGTCTCCACAACTCCAGCTGCAGGGGCGCCACCTGTCTGGTGGATGATTGGCAGCAATGGAAGAGGGAAAAAGACACCGTGGGACAAGAGCAGACTCCTACAGCCTCTGCATGGAAGTGACCCTATCACTTCTGCCCATACTTCATTGGTCAATGCTGATCATATGGTCGCTCCTGAGCTCAAGGCTTGCAGGTGTGCATGTGGTGGGTGGGGGAGTGGAGGGCAGAGGGAATCTGAAACAGAAAATTTAGCAAACAGATAATCTGCCCCAGGCCGTAACTGGAACTGTATTTGATTTTGACAGTCTCGAAATTTACTGATTGTGGTCTTATCTTACTCAGTGTTCAGATTTGCTCGGGGATGTCTAGGTTTGTTTGTCAGTTTTGATGAACCAATGTATTGTCTAAAATAACCAACATATCTAGGCCTAGCAAAAAATAATTTCATTGCTGAAATTCCTGAAGGAAAAATGACTTGGTTATTGCCTGTCTAAAAGTCTCTAGCACCAACCCCTTTTTGTCCTCTATTGGAATAATCCTTTTGGAATGCTGTTTTTGATAATGTGATGTTTCTGAGAAATGCAACCATTATTTAATAGTAGAAAAATAATGCATTTTTTTTTCATTTTTCTATTTTTCAGAAATCTGGGCTGGAATAGTTTTTGGTATCCCCAATTCCCAGAAAAAAGGAATCGAGAAGTATCAGAAAGTTGCCTCTATCAATTCCATTTTCCTTGTTCACATGTCCCCTCACCTCCACCTCTCCTGTAGCATTTATCCTTGTTCTGCTATATTTGAGTGACTTATTTATTTACTAGTTAATTTTACAACCCAGTTTGCTACTAGCTTATCGGTTCCTGGAGAGCAGTAACTACTTTTTTCTGATTTCCATGTCTCTTCTGATCTCCAGTCCTGCTCTAAATAAGGTTTCTTTACTTGAACTGAGTGGAGGCAAAAATTATCCTCAAATACAATATAAAAGAGTAGACTAAACCAGGCACAGTGGTGCATGCCTGTACTCTCAGTGGCTTGGGAGGCTGAGGCAGGAGGATCACGAGTTCAAAGCCAGCCTCAACTTAGCGAGGCCCTAAGCAACTTAGAGATACCCTGCCTCTAAATAAAATATAAAGAAAGGGCTGGGGACATTGCTCAGTGATTAAGCACCCTTGGATTCAATTCCTGGTACCAAAAAAGACAAAAAAAAAAAAAAAAAAGAGTAGGCTATTTGCTTCTGCTCCTTAGGTTAAAAAGCTTTATGGATAAATAGAAAATAGAGTTTTGCTAAGTATTCCTAAGGGTTATACCTTTAATTTGCCTTAATTTGTTCCTTTTAAGCACAGTGCTGACTATGCAAGTTAGAAACTGGTTTATTTTCTTCCTTTCTCATCCCACCAAACATTTGCTTGTGCAGCCCACAGGGAGGAGGTGGTCTATGTATTTGTGCTTTGTAGGTTGGGTTCAAGCTGGCAGGGGGGTGAAGCAGGAGGCTTGGGTGTAAGTCACAGGCAAAGGAACAAGAGGGAATTGTACACCTTGCAAGATGAAAAAAAAAAAAAGGAAGAAAAGGAAATGAAGTTCTGATAGTCTGTTATATTAGATTGAGAGGAAAAAATTCTTTCTCTGACTTTCCTGGCTGAGTCTTAGGGTCAACCAAAGAGGGCACAATGTTAGCTGGTGGCTGCTCCAATATTCGGTTTTTGCCTAAACACCAGGGCAAGAGACAAAGGCTGGGATATATCCTACACAATCTGTTTCCTATCATTTTTTTTTCTTGGTACTGGGGATTGTACCCAGGGGTGCTTTACTATGGAGGCACATCCCCAGCTCTTTTGTATATTTTATGAGACAGGGTTTTGCTGAGTTACTTAAGGCCTAAGATGCTGAGGCTAGATTTGAGCTTGTGATCTTCTTGCCTCAGCCTCCCAAGCTGCTGGAATTACAAGTATGTGTCACTGCGCCCAGCTTCTGTTTCCCATCTTTAAATAGCAGGACTTGATTTAGAACTCAGCTTACATAGATGATCATGAGTTTATAACAGCTCATATATGCGCCACATCGAATACCTTGTTTCCCAAAGCAATGGTAAGGTTAGCAGAGAATTCTAGGGAGTGGGTGAGCACAGGAACATCTTTTGGGTGCTAACTCAAGAACTCATGTGCCCCTGCTTCCTAGAGTTCCCTGACTGCTTGAGGATTCTAGGTCCTTTGCACATGTCCTGACGGCCATGCCCTGTGGGCTGGGTGCCCTGCTATCCTGGCGTCAGTCTTCTGAGGCCTGCCATTGTTCATAAAAATATAAAGAACATGCACATTGTTCTTTACATTTTTGAGTTTCTGAGCTAGATGAAGTAGATGAGCACTGCTGATATGCTTTCACATAATCTAAAATTGTTTTGGCAGCAAGGCAGGAGGGAGATAAGAGAGGGGCACAGACAAGGGGACTTGGCTTGATATCCTCTCCCTTCTATTCACATGGCATTTTGTAGTTTGACAGAAGCCCTTCTGCATTCATTTTATCATGATGGCATGGCAACAAATAACCTTGCTCTGTGCTTCCTACACCTGAGTTCCAGTGCTACTTTTGATCCTTTTAACTTATGTATTAAATATGTTTTGAGTTGCCTCCTACCCTGTGCAAATCCCTGGGGGATCAATGATGAAAAATCATCATCCTTGCCTTTGAGAGATTCAACATTTAGTGGAGACGTATATAAACTCACACAAAAGTGATAAAAATATGACTTGATAACATGTGTAACAAGGCATGGTTATGGCTTTGGGTATTCACTCAACAAATGTGAGCTATTGTTCATACTATTACTTTATTGTCATTATTATTTTTCTTAATATTTAGTACAGGAGGTGTGGTCAGTATGCTATAGGATTGCTAAAGGAAGTGTGTGCCTGGAGTGTTGGTGAAAGTGCAGGTGAAACCTTCCCAAGGGCAATTGATTTTGACCAGAGTATTAAAGGAAAAATGGAAGATTCCTAAGGGAGCAAGTTTGGGGTGGGAAGCTGGGAGGAGGGAGAAAGTAAGTAATTAGTCCCTATGGAGAAAACCTTTTGGTCCATGCATGGTTGAATGGGTGTAGACATGTGTGTGCTCCTTTTGGCTTGGCTAGAGCATTGTTTTAGTCGGCTGTTTCTGCTGTTGTGACAAAAGTTTTTTAATTTAGGGTTCAGGGTTTCAGAGTGTCAGTCCATAGACTGTTGACTCCATTGCTCTGGGCCCAAAGTGAGGCAGAACATCACGGCAGGAGAGCAGAGTTGGGGAAAGTGCTCAGGACATCACATCAGGAAGCCAAAAGGGCGGGAGGAGAGGGAGGCTGACCTTCCTCACTATGGACAAAATATATACCCCAAAGGCACACCTCTAATGACCGACCTCCTCCAGCCACACCTTACCTGCCTTCAGTTACTGACCCATCAGGGGATTAATTCAGTGATTGGGTTAAGGCTCTCATAACTCAATTATTTCACCTCTAAACATTCTTGCATGGTCTCACATGAGCTTTTGGGGGACACCTCATATCCAAACCAGAGCAAGTATAGCAAGTCACATGATAAGAAGAAAATCAAGGGCCTCAGATGCTGGTTGAGGGATTTGGATTTTATTCTCCAAGTTACAGGAACAAAAAACATTTCCTATATTTCTTTTTTTGGTATGGGGATTGAACTCAGGGGCACTCGACCACTAAGCCATATCTCTAGCCCTATTTTGTATTTTATTTAGAGACAGAGTCTTGATGAGTTGCTTAGTGCTTCGCCATTCCTGAGGCTGGCTTTGAACTTGTGATCCTCCTTCCTCAACCTCCCAAGCCACTGGGATTACTGGCATGCGCCATCGCACCCAGCTCCTATATTTCAATCAGATTTTCACTTCAGAAAGCCAAGTCTGCCCTGGCTCATCAAATGGCAGTGCATGCCTGACAAGCATCCCTGGACCTCAGTTTTCTCACATGTAATGGGCATGATAACTCATGACCTGCTCGCCAGGTCAGCGTGTTGCGTGAGTCAAAATGAGAACCAGCAAGGTCTGCTTGTTAGTGTGTTATCGTCAGCATGTTCTGTCATGTGCCTGATTACTTTGAGGCCTTTGCTTACATTACCCATCTCTTCTTTTCTCCACAGCATACCTACTTCTCGCTTCCTATGAATTTCCTCAAGTTGTCAGCACCTTCTTCTGGGCTGGACTCAAAGCATTTCTGCTCCAAGAAGCCTTCTGCACTGGTGTGCGATTACTGTGTAAGACATTACCACAAACTCCGTGGCTTAGAATCACATCCATTTATCATCTTCCAATCTCTTGTGGGTCAGGAGTCTAGCACGGTCCATGTGAATCCTTTGTTCAGGGACCCACAAGCCTAAAATCATGGAATCCAGGCTGAATTCCTGCCTGGAGCTCAGGGTCCTTATGCTCATGCGTTTGTTGGCATAATTCTGTTCTCTGCTTCCTTTCTGGTCATCCACTAGGCGCCCCTCTCAGCTGAGGGTCATCCATCCTTTCTTGCTTTGTGACCCTCTCTACAATATGGCAGTTTGTTTCCTCAAGACCAAGAGGAGATCACATGTGGTAGCTTTGAAATCTTTCCCTTCTTCTGACCTCTAGACCCTCTTTGAGAAGGCTTCACCTGATTAGGCCAGGCCCACCCACACTCAAGGAGAAGGGATTACATAGGGCATGCACATACCAGAAGGTGGGAATCTTGGGACCATCTTAGAATTCTGCCTGCATACCTTCTCTCATTACCCCACCAAAAACTTCTTTACTTTCTTGAAACTCCTAAAGTTCCTGCGTGGTTCGTTTTCATCCACTCCATGTAAACCCTCTGTTGTATTCTACTTTGCATTCCCTTTGAACCATTGCATGACTAATTGTTTGCTTTTCAGAGTCAGGAGGATGCTTCCTTCTCTTTTTTCTTCTCCTTTTCCTTCTCCCTCCCCCCTTCCTCTTTCCTTTCCTTTGTGTCTTTTTGTATCCCGACTCAGATCTGGGAAGACTGCTGTTTTAGTTCTCTTTTTTTGATCTTGTCCTGAACTTTCCTGTGCATATGTTCTTTATTGACATGCTAATAATACTCAGAGCAATGACCTTGCAGTGGAAGAACGCTCAAGGGCCTCAGGAGAACCCACTGGAATTCTATGTCACATGATATCTCTGGGGAAGCAGTCAATGGAGTTCTGTAGATTAGAGATACTGAATTTTGGAGCCTGGAGGTAACTGGAGAAACAGCCTTATTTGTGAACAGAAATAAATTCTCTGCTTAAAAAAATATATTCTTCACTTTCAGTTAATGTCTAGCAGAAGCTTAGCCAAAGCTGAAGTTCGCTCCGATAGGTAAGCTACCTTTGAACTCCATTCCTGCTTCTCCTTTGGAGACCTGGTTTTAAAGGACCCAGTAGCGGGGGAGGGCCTTCGTAAGCTCCAAATCAACCTCCAAACATTTTATCTCTTGGGATTAACCTTCCAAGGAAGGTGTAGTGTGTTTGGAAAATAAATGAATAGCAAATGCCCTTTGAGGCAATCCATGTCCACCCAACTAACTGAACTTGACAGGTCCTAAGAGATGATAAAGCATATGAAGTACTTTCCGTGCAGTAAGAAAGCTCTGAGCTTCTCCTTTGTTAACAGTACCTCTGGCTATTGCACAGCAAAATCACTCAATAACTTTTGATGTTGAGTTTGGGGGAAAAAAACGGAGTCCTGTCCCTGTTTATTTTTTTCACATTTGTTGCAATGCCAGATTGTTAAGACAAGGCCATGAAATATATAGGTGCATGGCCTTCCCGTGGTCAGGTCCAAATCCAACCCACCCACATTGTATATACAAAACGATGTTTAAAGTTGGAGGATGGCTGTGTATATCCAGAGCAGACAGATGTGTATATAGAGAAAATGTATACAATAGACTGCATTTCAATGTATACATGGAGAAATATACACTAGACATGGTTGTTGGCAAAGCAGAGCTGAGAGTCAGGGAATAAGGAACTTCAACCTTTACAGTCTCATTATGGAGCTATTCTGAGAGACAGAAAATATTTGGTGAATGGAAATCCATGAATAGTGTTATTAAAACTAATAAAGTTTTTATTAAGTTGCTTACAAATCTAGGACAGCTTGTGACCCATTTGGGCTGGTCATCATTAGGCTACTTAGTTCAGAGTGTCAGCCTAAGTGCTAGACAGGCTTGAGATGGCACATACTGGATAAATGTGGTGGACTGATTGGCTAGGGAGTGTGACGAATGGACCACTGCTCTCTTCCCCTGAAGATTTTATTATAATTCATAGTAAATCTGAACTGGAAGTAATCCTGGAGGTTACTTCGCCAACCTACCATTTTGCAAATGAGAAAACAGTTAAGATTTCAATAAGCTAAAAATAGCTGGTATAAGGTCAAACTATCAGAATGGCCTGGGGCTCAGCATCTCCTAGTTCATTCTAAATGTTCTTCCATGATTACTCACACAGAAAAGGCCTCAGAACTTGAGTCTCACACAGCCTTTAGAATACTCAAGTGTTAATTGCATGGCTCACTGGATGTGGGGCTATGTATGTGGCATGTAGAGAGAAATAAAAAGCAAACAAACAAGAAACTTCTCTTGCTCCACATAGAAAAGCAATTTTCTCCTGCTCCCTGGTACTTCTATAAATTCTGCCACTGTGCTCCATTATTTAGCTTAAGACTCATGTATCTATTAAAATGCGGTTATCTTCAGAATAGGCATAACTTTCTATCTGTTCTCAGGATGAATGATTTCACCAGAATCGCTTTTGATGTTGAAGAAGGAGACAGCAAGGAATGCCTAAGAGAGCTGGAGAGGACAAAAGGCACCAAGCAAGGGTTGGTGGGAGGATGGGGCTGAAGAACCAATTTCATTGACTCATAGTTTCTTTTCAGAATCAGCCTAATAGTGAAAATTGTACAATTGTACTCCCTGGGGTGCAGGAGAGGGAGAATAGCTCTAGCAGATTTTTAAAATGTCCAAGTTCTCCACCTCTTGAATTTGGGTTGGTTTTGTGACTTGCTTTGACCAATAGAATGTGGCAGATATGATGCTGTGCTGGTTTGGGGCTCAAGCTTAAAGCGGTCCTGCATTCTTCTTCTTTTTCTCTCTTCCTCTCTTGGGGTGCCTGTTGCCACTGTCAAGTAAGCAAGCCCAGGTTAGCCAGCTAGTGGATGAGACCATGTGGAGCAGGGTGAGCCCGCAGTGGAAACTTCTTACAACATCCAGATACTTGTAAGCGCTGATGGGCTGGCTTAAAGCCCCCAAATCCATATGTTGAGATTCTAGCTCCTAGAATCTCAGAATGAAACTGTATTTGGAGATAAGTTCTTTAAAGAGGAAATTAAGTTAAAATGCCACAACTTAGGTTGGGCTCTCAACCAAAATGACTGGTATGCTTATGGAAGAAGGGAGTTTGAACAGATATGCATGCAAAGAGAAAAATAGCATTTTTCTATGAAGACAAAGTGAGAAGATGACCATATAACTATACAAGCCAAGGAGAGATACCTTCAAAGAAACCTGCTTTGCTGACACCTTTATCTCAGACTGGTAACTTCCAGCAATAAATTTCCATAGTTAGTCACCCAGTCTGTGGTGCTTTGTTATGATAGCCCTAGAATACTCACTCACACACCAACCTAGCAACTAATCATAGATGCACAAGCAAGATTTGCCAAGATCAGCTAAATTTAGCTCAGATTAGCAGAACCATCCAACTGATCTCTGCCCAATTTGCCAATCCTCAGAATTATGATATTAGGAAATGCTTTTTTTCTTGTAAATATCTAAATTTTGGGATGACTTTCCACATAGCAATAGATAATTGATACAACAGTTAAGACCCACAAGACATCCTCCTGCAAATGCTGGAATTGGCTCACCAAATGCATAGTACTTTTCCTGTTTAGATGGGAATATATTTAAAAGTTTATTATTAGAACAGAGTTTACTCTGTGCTAATTTAGCCCTACAGATCTTCTCATCCCAAAGACCAATACCTTCAGCAAGAAGAGCTTAGTTATATCTGCTGCTGTATTGTTTTCCATCCTTTTTGAATTGTGTCACCTATCATCTGTTATAAGAGCTTCTCAACTGGGGAGTCAGATAACTTATTTGAGTTTGTGCCAGAACAGCCAGCAGAGACCAGATTATAGCCCATGAGTTGGTCCAACATGGTGTGCCGGAAAAAAAAATGCCATGCATATTGGAACTAAATACTTGTAGGTTGGATTACTGGGACTGCCAATTTTTCTTGGGTGAATTTCTTTAAGCTATTGTTTCCTTTTGAATACAATGTGGGTAATATGTTATTCTTGGATTGGTGTTACCTGAGATAAATTCACATAATTGCAAATAGCCCAACCCTCTAAACATAGATAGTCAATAAATGTCAGTTGTTTTTCTTTTCTATTCTACAACTATCGAGAGGCTCAGATTCATTTATTCACTAATGTTTAGTGCTAACCAGTGTTAGTCTGTTTCAGGCTCTAATAAGACAGCGAGTTAGCCAAGCAGACAACATCTCTGTTGTCATTGAGACTATTCTATAAGGAGTATGAATAGATTAGAATCTGTCTGTCTGTCTGGCTGGCTATCTATCCATCTACCTACCTGCTTCTATCAATCTTTATCCATCATCCATTGATCAGTTTTAGGGTATTCACAACATAGTGAAGCACTGCTCCCATACCCCCATCCATAATCAAAGCAGCTTTTCTTCTATTTGTTTTAGACATTGAACTTCTGAGTAAAGGTCCGTTTGAAGGAAGAGTTATCTG
Organism: Geosciurus inauris; assembly: GCA_004024805.1. NCBI lineage: Eukaryota > Metazoa > Chordata > Mammalia > Rodentia > Sciuridae > Geosciurus > Geosciurus inauris. Next base: position 42,292 of record PVHX01003549.1, read on the forward strand.
TTGAATAAAACAAGTTTGGAAACCACTCCACTGGTTCATCTGCTATCAGGGAATTCCATGTTTTGCCTCATGTAAATGATTTTACAAGATAACTCAAGCATACTACTGTAATTTGACAATGTTATAAAAATATATAGCATATAAAAAGAAAATTAAAAAAACATGGCACAATTTCCCTCCTCCTTAAATAAAGTATGTTGCTCATAGAGGATGTTGAACATCATGTGCAATTTTCTCAGCGGTTTCAAATACTCAACCTCTCTGAGGCATTTTACAGTTCCGAAGTTGACTCAAGCATTCACAATGCTGAGTTCTTTGGTTTTCTTAATACATTTGACACCACTTTTTCTGTTTCCTTAACCTACTTCTGTTCTCTATCTCACCTCTTAATTGTTACTGAAATTTTCCTTTTGTTTTCTTCTTTCTCTATGAAGATTATTTTTTCAGTTCCTACTGTCAACATTCTTCTCTTTGCAGATGGCAGATTTCCTGATGTCATCTGGTTTCTTCATGGGAAGAAAGCAGTTCAGCTTTTCATGGCATAGGCATGGCTTCTCAGAGGTCCCAGAGGCTTCCTTCCCATCACAAGTCTAGTCTTGACTCATGTCTCTTAAAAGCAGTTTCTATCTTGCTTTCCTGAGCTGTGGTATAACATTGTCTGTCTATTTGGAAACTTTGAGGTCTCATCAACCTAACCCCCAGTAGTTTCCAGAATCTTTGATGGACTTCCACAAATTTTAATTTATTTTTATTACCCTGGTTCAGGATCTTCTCCTCTCTCACTCGAATTGTTGAAATTGACTTCTAACTGGTCTCTTTACTTTTATTATCTGCCTGTCAAAACTTTTTTTATCTATCAGTTTTAGAGTCTTTTCTGAAAGCAGAACTTTGATTGTATCAGTTGTATACTGGAAAATCTTTATGGCTTCCTGCTACATATAAAATCAATCCCACATTTTTGAGTGTATCACCCTCTTTAACCTGACTCCAACTTGTCTTTCTACTTTACTCTATACAATTGGGACTTTGAACCTACTGTGAATTTTATTTATTTATTTATTTTTGCTGCTGTTGTTATTTATCTTTATGCTCACACTCATCTTTTTCCCTTTTGTTGAACTTCTACTCTTTTTTCCATTTACAAGTTTAGGTATTTTCTTAGGGAGAAAGTTTAATAGTTGTTTGCCTATAAGCCACAGTCTGAGAGAAAGTGTTCATATTGCACAGATTTGACAAAGACTTGTCTGTATCCAGATGGACCATTGCAATTCAATAAGAAGAAAATAAATAACCCAGTTAAAAATAGCCAACCAATTTTGTTTACAAAAGAATATGTATAAAGTGATCACTAAGCACATGGAAATATGTTCAGTGTCATTAAAACCCCAGAGCAAAATATGCTATATACTGAGTAGAAATAGGTAAAAGCAAATCTGACAATCCCAAGTGTTGATATAGCTGTGGAGCAACTTGAACCCTCATACACTGCTAGCAGGAATGTAAAATGATACAATAACTTTAGAAAATGGTTTTATAGTCTCATTGAGTTAAACATACACTTAATATATTGTCCAATAATTTCACTCTTGTATTTACTAAAAAAAACAAAAAACAAAAAAACCCAAAAAACCACACATGTCCTTACTATGACTTATGCCAAGTTATTTATAGTAGCTTTATTTATTATAGCCTCAAATCAAAAACAACTCAACATGCCTATAATCCCAGCACTTTGGGAGACTGAGACAGAAGAATCATGAGTTCAAAGCTAGCCTCAGCAATGGCAAGGTGCTAAGCAACTCAGTGAGACCCTGTCTCTAAATAAAACACCAAAAATGGGACTGAGGATGAGCCTCAGTGGTCGAGTACTCCTGAGTTCAATCCTCAGTACCAAAAAAATAAAACCCTCAAATATTCACCAAGGGGTGAATGGGTAAAACAACTGTAAATATATAAATGATGGAATCCTATTCAACATTTAACAGGAATAAAGTACTGATACATAGAAGAGCATGAAAGAATCTTAAAAATGTTATGCTGAATGAATAAAGAAGACACAAAAGATACATATGATATGACTTCATTTGCATGCAATTCTAGAACAGTAAAAAATTAACATATACTGAGAGATATGGGTCTGGGAATGGCAAGCATTCTCCCTTTTGAAGTATCATGAGGGAAATTTGGGGGGCTAATGGGATTTTAACATATCTTTTTGTTCTTTATTGTGGTTACACTATAATACATTTGTCAAACCTCATTGAACTGTACCCTTAAAATGGGTACATTGTGTCATGTGTAAATTATGCCTCAATAAAAGTGATTACTATGTTAAAAAATAGTTATACTTGATTTTTGGCACTTGCCTATAGGAGGAAATTTCACATCCTCATTCAGACATTATTTATTTTATTTTAGATAAATTAAAAATGGTTATTACATAATTTTCTAACTAGATAAGATAAATGGCTAATGGGATGAACTCTTCAGCTAGACTTCCAGGGTTAAGGATTCTGCCACATAATGACTTTAGGAAATTAATTTCCCTGTGCTTCAGTTTTCTAAGCTATTAAATATGGGAATAATTATATTATCTGGCTCATTGAGTTGTCATGTTTTTGGTGTTTTTTGTTTTGTTTTGTTTTGTTTTTGGTGTTTTTTTGTGCTGGGGATTGAACCTAAGGCCTCATGCCTGCCAAGTACATGTTCTACCATGAAGCTATACCCCTAGTTCCTATTTTTTTCTTAAATTTTTTCATAATGATTGTCCTATTATGATTTGAATTTGAGCTATTAGTCTTTATGTACCCCTGCATTGGATTAGAAGTCACTTGAAATTCAGGGACACATTTTATTCTTGATGTGTCCCCCGAAGAGTCCAACACAGAGTTTTGTACAGTTGTTCAAATTTTTATTCCATTATTATAATGCGTTTAAATATTGACATAATACTAGACACTAATCATCTGTGAGTGCCTGTTCCATGGAAGCATCTATTATTTAATCTTCAAAACAATCTGGCAAGATAAGCATTATTAATTCCATTTCAGAAATGATAATGTTAAAGATCAGAGAGGTTATGTGACTTGCTTGGCGCCACATGGCTAGCTAAAGAGGGAGACCATGCTTTAACATTCTTCCAGGGGTTTGGAGTTTCATAGAACCATTTGCTTCTATGCTAAGGAGGCCCCTTTTATTCCGTTTTGTGTTGTCTGGGTCTGATATTTATGTTTTGGGGTGTTTTACCTCTCTATCACTTTTTTTTTAATGCCAGATTTTATGCCACATTTTTGTTCACACACCTCTGCCCCTCCATAGTGACTTCTATTTTATGGCAAACTGTTGGTAACCAGGAAATTATATAACTTTGTTTAAATTTTATTGAAATCAAGAGTGAATAAGCCCTGAGGGAGGATGTGGGGGAATTTTCCTATAAACAAAAATTTGTAATTCTAGAGCAGGAGCTTTTCTTTTAACTTAAAAAAAAAAAACTGATATAAAAGCTTTTCTTTTAACTTAAAAAAACTGATATAAAAGCTTTTCTTTTAACTTAAAAAATAAATATAACAGAATAAAGTGTATAAACTATCAGTGCTTATCTCCATGGAATTTTCTCTTTTTTTTTTAAACCAAATAAATATCCATGCAACCTTTAATTCCATTAAGGCACAGATCATTGCTGGCAGTCTAGAATCCTTATTTGTTTAGGGCAATTTTTTTTTTTTGACACACACTATGATTCAGAGTTCTTTGCTGATGCTATGTTCCAGATGGCTGCCTTTCTGAATAAGGAAGTTAATAATATTTACTAATTTTAATAATTGGATATACCAACTATACACCCCTGAAATACACAGATATGGAAAAATGCCTTAGTCTTCTCCTAAGTCTAGGAACCACTTGAGTACTGGTGGGGGTGGGGAAGAGGATAGAAGGATTATGGGGCTGATGAGCTCAGTGCTCCCAGAATTGGCTTTTCTGCAGAACCAGCTCATTCAGGGCATCATTGCCCCAAGTTCCAGACTGCTTTGAGTCTGTTAGCAGATTTCTGCCTCTTCCAAAGATGACTTCAGACCACACTAATTCCCAGCCCCCAAAGTGTCCCAGAAGGCTGCTTGTCTTTCGGAGTGGGTATCACATCACCTGCTCCTGCCCTGTTACCGTGTTTCTTTCATGCTTACCATATTCCTTTGATCCGCTGAAAATGTCCTTCTCTATACTTCTGATTCAACTGAAATTAAACCTGGGGAGTAGGGCAGGGAAGATTGGGGCCAGAGCATGAATGTGTTGCCTGAGGCCCTGGCTGGGCTCTCTTCCAGCAATTGAGAGACTGCTCTGGCCAGCAGGTCTTTCGAGAGGTGGCCCCAGGAAAGGAGTGGCTGATGTGCCCCGCAGTACCTCCCAGCTGTCAGTGCTGCAGGGCTGGAGATCCAGGCTGCATTTTGAAGATGAGCTGCTAAGTGTACTTTAACAAAGAGGAAGGAGACAGAGAGGGGGCTTCTGGGAGACTTTCATCACCTGTTCTGCCTTTCTGGAGATAATGGGCTTGATGCTTCTTCCTCCTGTTATTCCCCTGATGATTAGGGGGTAAGACAAGAAGCCCTTGGCAGATTCAGGTGTGTCTTAAGTAAATCATCTCTACGAAATTGTTCGACTTAAAGGTACTTGGAAAGTTTTAGAAGAAAAACCTCTCTTATGAATTCAAACCCCATCCCCAAGGATTAGCACTAGAGGGGGAATTACCATTAGGGAGTGCTGCCCACACAGCTGTACTTGGGTATCTCTTGCTTTGAGAAGTCCTAGGACACAGGATTGCAAGGGTGGCTTTCTCTGCCTGTGTTTTGTACAAAGTAGACCCAAAGGACTTCCTTGGGGACGCCTGTCTGCACTCAGGCAAGATGGGTTTGCAAAAACTTTACTAAATACTAAGAGGAAACAAAAGTGAAGAAGCCATATGAAACATATATATATATATCACTTCCCTTATGGGGTTCTGATGCTACCATGTCCTGCTAACTCCAGAGGCTGAGGTTTATTGAGGTTTATACCCTCTATTACCAAAAGTCTTGTAAACTGACATGACCCTTTGCCTGGGATTCTTATTTCCTACGTCTTGGTCTGTATTGGCTTTGCAGGTTCAAGAATGAACTAGAAGGAAATGCCTGCCCTCTACTAATTTCTAATCTGTGCCAGATATTCTATGTAATGATTTGTATGCATTATATCATTTCCTCTTCCCCCAAATTCTATGTGGTGGGTGTTATTAAGCCCATTATACAGATAAAGAAACTAAAGCTCAATAGAATAATTAATGACGTCAAGCCTACACAAACTAGTAAGTGGTAGAGTCAAGATTTGAACTCAGATTCTCTAATACACTACCCAAGATTACCTTCTTAAATGCTGTAAGTCCATTCTCAAAAGTAAAAAAAGACCATTCTGTTGTTCTTCAGGACCCTGTCCTCAGTTCTAGTCTCCAGAATGAGGGGCAAAGATTTTCTCCTGGTTATCATCCCAGAATGAATGTGGATCCCCACAAGAAGTGAGCAGCTTTGCCTATGGGTACCACTATATAGTTGCATTATTATGTATTATCACACTCCGGCACTAATAAAGGAACTACATAAGTTAAATAATGGGGAGGGGGTCACTGCTTCACAGGGTGATTTTATGTCTTACAAAGGGCTTCAACATAAGATCCTTTTATGGAGGAAACAGCAGAGCATTTCAATCATCAGCTGATTTGCATACCATCCCTCAGGAAGACATTTACTCTGCATGAATAATCATTATTATCATTAAGAACAGGTCCCACTTATTGAATATTTACTGTGTACCTCAAACTTTATAAACATATTTTAATTTATCCATCAAAAGTTGGTATGGAGGTCTCATCTTTCTCAGTTTACAACTGAAAGAGCTGAGCCACTTTCCCAACACCTTCAGAGACAAGGATCGGCAGGGGATATGTTGCCAGCTTGGCTGGCTGTAGAGTCTGCCTGCTTTTCGCCATTCTAGATGGGTCTGTGTGAATGAGAACGTGTCTATATTTTTACAACTTGTCTCACCATTGTATCATTAATATAGATAATCTTTTTATTTCTTTTTTAAAAATGCAGCAGTAAACTTCAAATACTTGTCAAGCTCTGATAAAATCCTCACATTATTTGAATTTGCTTCCTCTAATGTGTTCACTACAGAGTTCTCCAAAGTAATCAACCTCCTTTCAACTCTACCACTTCCTTAGTTTAGTCCCCTGGGGGCATCGTATCAATCACTCAATATTTTTGGTCAAATAAACTCAATTTTCTCTGCAATTACCCTTGAAAGCTTAGTTTCCGTTGGTCCTTCAGAAAATAATGCAGAAAGAGATGAACTGTCCCAGGCCCTCAGGAGTCTTATATTTATGCAGTCAGAAGTTAGATTTAATTATACCATTATTTATTCAATTAAAATGGTGATAAATGCTATAAAACAACTACAGTAAAATATATACATACCATCCTGATTCATTTAGTGCCGTGGAATATTTGGGATTGTGCAATGTACTTTAACTTATTTTTCTCAATAATCCTTTGAATGAGACTCTATTGTTATTTTCACTTAGTAGATCAATAAATCGAAGCACAGAGAGGTGAAATAACTTGTTCAAAGCCCCATCTGCTAGTGAGAGTTGGAGCCAAGATCTGGCTTCAAGAAATGTAGGTCCAGAGCAGGGATCAGCTCTTGATTAAAGAGCTCTAAAGAATAAATGTTGAAGTAGTGATCTAAGAAAGTGATGTTCCATACTACTGGAATGGGTGCAAGGAGGTGATAAAAGAATAGAAGGAGAGCGCTTGTGGCAGAGGCACTCTTAAGTGCAAAGCCCTCGGTGAGAAAGGGCAGGGTGAGCCAGGAAGGGAAGCTGCCTGGAGTGGAGGTAGGTGTCTGAGCTGGAGGTGGAGCTGTTGAAGGCTGAGGAGAGGGGTGGCCATCAGGCACCCTTCTTGGCACCGGAAGACTTTATTCTCCCTACAGCAGTCGGGATCCATTGAAAGGTTTCAGCATGGGGTGTATTTTTCATCTGCCTTGCCCTTTCTTACCTGAGCCTGACTCAGATCGCTGGAGAGACGCTCCGCATCCATGCACATACGCACGCGCACACTCCTGACGTTATTCTTGGCAAGTGCACTTGTCTGCTCCAGCATCCAAGCACTGAGTCTGGCTGGGCGAGGTAGTGCACACCTGTAATCCCAGTGGCTCTGGAAGCCGATGCAAGGGGATCGCGAGTTCAAGGTCAGCTTCAGCAATTTATGAGGCCCTAAGCAATTCAGAGAGACCCCGTCTTTAAATAAAATATAAAAAATGGGCTGGAGATGTGGCTCAGTAGTTTAGTGTCCCTGGGTTCAATCCTCGGCTGTTAGATACAGTAACTTTAGGAGCCTATCTATCTTTTTTAGAATCCCCAAACTACCACTTACTAACCTGTGCCTAGGGACACATTATTTAACCTTTTTTGTGTCTCAGTTTCCTCTCTGTAAATAGGAATAATGAAAGTATTGCTCTATGGGTTGTTAAGAAGGTTAAATAATGTGCATATATACATATTATATATATTTTAATTGCAAATGCATGTAAAGTATGCCTGGCACAGCAAAACTGCTCAAAATTATTATTATTATTGCCATTACTCATATTTATGAGGATTTGTGCCTTCCATTCTCCTAGTATTCTGTGTTCTTTTTTTTTTTTTTTTTTGGTTCTGGGGATTGAACTCAGGGGCACTCGACCACTGAGCCACATCCCCAGCGCTATTTTGTGTTTTATGTAGAGACAGGGTCTCACTGAGTTGCTTAGCGCCTTACCATTGCTGAGGCTGGCTTTGAACTCGCGATTCTCCTGTCTCAGGCTCCCTCAGTGCTGGGATTACAGGCTTGCGCCACCGCGACCGGCTCTGTCTGTGTTCTTGACCTGTCTTTTTCCACCATTTTGTAAGCATCACTCCATTGTGGTGTGTGTGTGTGTGTGTATGTGTGTGTGTGTGTGTGTGTCTGCTTTAGATTTCCAAAATGTCCCTCTCTTCTGGCATGATTCTCAAATCCTATGCTAATTCTTGAGTGTCTCTTCTCTTAAAACCAAACCAAAAAGCTAAGCAACAACAGAAAATGCAGAAGCAATAGCAGCTCTATGCTATACCTCTGTCCATCACTTCATCTCCATGGGCCCCCACAGCCAAACTCCAAGAAGGCTCCTTCTGCTGGCTTGTTCCATTTGCTAAGCCTCTGGCTCACCCCTTGCTTCCTGCCATCAGGCTCCTGTTCTACCTTGCTCTGAGGAATGTCATAAAGCTCACCAATGACTTTCTCATCTCCAGACCCAATGAACTTCAGTCCTCAAAAGTTTAGACCTTCGTGTGGCAGGTAACCTGTCGTCCAATCTTTCTTTCTGCATCTCTGCCCTCCATGGCTTTGAAGATAGTGTTTTTTGGGTTTTACTCCCCATCTTGACATTTTCATTTCCATAGCAATTGTTTGACTGTCTTTCATGTCCTCTCCCTTAATCTATGCCTTAAGTGCTGGTGATATTCCTTAGGTTCTCACTTGACCTGATAATCGTTCCAGATGGCTGCCTGTTTCCTGTGTCCTAATTCATCATACATCTGTGTGTCCAGCCTGGAACATCAGCCTCAGCCTCAGCTCTGTATCCCACACCCCACCACCTGGATGTCTTACAGGTCCTTAAGCTCCATCATATCCTGTACAGAACCCGTGATATGTCTTTCCAAATGGGATTGTTCTTTGTTTGTTTCCCTTTTGGATAAATCACCACATACTCTGCTCATTCAGCTAGAAATGCTGGGCTTACTCTGTTCTGTACTCTCTTCTCCTTTGCCATGCAAATAAACATGGAATTCCACAGGCTCTAGCTCCAGCCTCACACAGTTCTTTCCGCCTTCTCTCCTGGTGGTCTCAGAACTTCTGCGCCAGTTCAGGCTCCTCTCTCTTATCCCTGAGCTGATCTCCTGCCTGCAGTTTGGTGCCTTCCCATCTGCCACACATCCTGCTGCTTGTACAGTGCTTTTTTCTGATGTGGAAACCATGTTGTACCCTTGTTTAAAACTCTAAAATAGTGGCTACAGAAGGAATCTCAAACTTCCCAGCAGAGCAAAGATGGCCTTTAATACTTTGGCTCCTGTGTCCCCTCACTGTGTCTCCTTTACTGTATGTCAAACTCCTTGAAGGTCTCAGAACATGCTGGATTCTTTTATACCCCTGGGCCTTGACTTTTGCTACCCCTTTGCCTGGTGAGCATCTCCTCAATGTGGACTCTTGCTCTTCTTCCCTTTCTCTATGAAGGCGTTCTTCATTTTTAGGGTCTGTAGCCCATTATATTTTATACTTATTTATTTGCCAACCTCCATTAGCCCTGTTCACTCTGTAAAGACAGCATGTCTTACTCTCTTTCTCATTCCCAGCGCCTCCTGTAGTGCTGGGCATACGGTAGCTTCTCTTTAAATGGTTGTTTTATTTACTTATTTATTTATTTGGTTTTGGCACTGGGGACTGAACTTAGGGGTACTTGAACACTGAGCCACATCCCCAGCCCTATTTTGTGTTTTATGTAGAGATAGGGTCTCACTGAGTTGCATAATGCCTCACCATTGCTGAGGCTGGCTTTGAACTCAATATTCTCCTGTCTCAGCTTCCCAAAGTGTTGGGATTACAGGCATGAGCCACTGTGCCTGGTTTAAATGGTTGTTGAATGAATGAATGAATGCATCCTGAATGAAGAGAGATTATGTAATTTCACCACATTACAATGGTTGCTCCAATGTAGGACCCCAGAGATTGTGACTTTTAGTAAGTTCATGTACCTCTCTGAGGTCAGTTTTTTCACCCATAAAATGTGAATTGTACTCTATCAGTTTCAAGTCTGAGAAATAGCCTAGATAGTATTTTGAGGACTCTTTCATATTTAAGAAACTTTTAAGTTAGCAGGATTTATTAGCTCAGATTCTTCTTCTTGCTTGTCTTTTTTTAATGAAATGCATTTTAAATAGTGTATTTATATATTTATCCATTGAGTGCCTTTAGAGTATAATTGCTATGTTATCCTTACAACAATCCATTAATGAGGTTTTCTCATTATCTTCATTTTGCACATAAAGAGACTGAGGTCCAGGTCACCAGTTAGGAGTTAGCAGAGCCAGGATTCAGGATCAGTCACACGAACTGTGTTTAAGCTATGATTTACCCCTACTCTATGTTGTCTCAATTTCTGAAACCATGGTTAAGTCATGTTTCATTTTGTTATAAAATAGGTTGTCATAGTTCAGGTATAAGGTGTCCCCCAAAAAACTCATGTGTGAGATAAGGCAAGAAAGTTGAGAGGTAAAATGATTGGATTATGAGAACCTTAACCTAATTAGTACATTAATGGACTTGAATAGATTACCTGGGTGGTAACTGTAGGCAGGTAGGGTATGGCTGGAGGAGATAGGTTACTGGGGGCATGTCTGTGGTGGTTATATTCTGTCCCTGGTGAATGACAGCTTTCTGTGCTTCCCGATGGCCATGTCCTGAGCTGCTTTCCTATGCCACACACTTTTTCCATGATGTTTTGCCTCATCTTGTGCCCCAAGGAATATAGTTGCCCATCGATAGACTGAGACCTCTGAAAGCATGAGTGCCAAATAAACTTTTCCTCCTCTAAAATTGTTCTTGTTAGGTCTTTTGGTCACAGTAGTGAAAATGCTGACTAAAGCATAGGTCAAGGCTTGGCAAATTTTTTTGGTGCAAGGCTGGAGGGTAAATATTTTATGCTTTACTTTTGCATTGTCTTCTTTGGGGTGGGTAATAGAAAGGTATTTTATTTTTGTTTTGACTAAGTCAGGAGAGCTGTTCTATTAGAACACTGAAGCAATACAAGGAATTAACAAATGCTTTAGTAATTCTTGTTAGATAAAGATCAAGCAATGTAATTCTACAGCAAACAGATTGACAGTCCCAGCCTGCCTTGCTGTAGCCTACAAGGATTCCATTAAATGCTGACTGGCCAGACCACGAAGGTCAATGTCTGCTCTGTGAATGGTTCTGTTTCATTGAAAGTCAAGTACTGTAGGGAGCAAACATCTTAACTTCCTCATTTTAGCCTCAATAATTTACATAGGGGCTCCCCACAATACCATCTGTGATAAAGTAGGGGAGGGAACTCAAGATCTTTGACTGGCTGGCCTTTAATCTAAATCAATCAGGAAATTAAGAGTTTAGCCAACACCTCTTCCTTAACTTTAGTGTCTCACCTGGGATGTAAGAGAATGAAAACTCCCTAAAGAAATTTCAAATTCACATGGAGAAGGGAAAATCAAGTTTTTTGTTTTTACTGGAGATCAAACCCAGAGGTGCTTAACCACTGAACCACATTCCAACATTCCAATCCTCTTTTTAAAAAAAAAAAAAAAAATTTTACTTAGGGATTGGGTTTCACTGAGTTTCTTAGGGCCTTGCTAAGTTGCTGAGGCTGGCTTTGAACTCATGATCTTCCTGCCTTAGTCTCCCGAGCCACTGGGATCACAGGCTTGTGTCACTGCAAATGGCTCAAGTGTTTCTTTCTTTTTTCTTTTTCTGTTTTAGGAGAAAGAACCCTCTGAGTGTTTAGAAATATTATATACTCTATACTGAGAAAAATACCTGGGTGAGGACACGCAGCAGTTGGCATTCATTTTTAGGTGATTCTTATTACCCACTACCAGATCTAACCATAAGTTCATATTTACATGTCCTGTTTTAAATAATTGGAGAGAGAAGACAGGCTTCTATGTGTGGTACTGATTGAAGAATCATTACTCTCTTGAGCCTACCATTCCTCTGGAGACACATGTTCTTTAGATGCTCACACACCTGTTTCTGGGTCACCTCCATCATTGGATCACCGGTAGAAATGATCCATTTCCTTAGACCTGCAGTCTTTGTCATTTGAGTAGATGTGAGGCCGAGCCTGGTACCCCAGAGGCTCCCTCCCCTGCGGTCTTCCTGCTCCTTATCTCTGTGTGTCATGTTTTGCAGCCAGCGCATCTAATGGGAGGTCACGGTTCTCTGGCTCAGCAGTTTCCTCTGAGTGTTTTACCACAAGTTGAGAACAACCCTCTGGGAAGAGGGAAGCATGAGCTGTCTTCTCAGACTCCTGTTCAATGGAGCATATGTTTGGAAGAAATTTTATTCTCCCTTCAAAAGTGTGACCTCTGCAATGCTCCACCTGATCTGTAGAGAATGCAAAGGCCAGCAGAACTAAGGTGTGGGTGAAGCGATCCTGCGGGGCTAGAGTGGGCACCTGAAGATGGTCATTGGCTGTGCCTGGCATCTGTAGCAGAGGTGGCTGATAGCAGAGGTGAATGATGACCTGGATGCTCTGAATCTGGCATTTGTCTCTTCTTGCATGTTTGTTCTCATGGTTCCTGTACTGGATTGAAGCATGTCCCCCACATATTCATGTTTACTTGGAAACTTAGAATATGACCTTGTTGGTGAATAGTGTCTTTGCCTATGTATTCATTAAGGATCTCAAGAGGTTAACACATTGGATTTGGCTTGGTCCCTAAGACCAATAACTGGAAGAAGAGGGTATATAGAGAAATAGAACGTGAAGATGAAAGTGGAGACTGCAGTGATGCTGCCACAAGCCAGGAACATCTGGAGCCACCAGAAATTGAGAGAGGAAAGGAAGGGAACTTAACAGGCTTTGGAGCAGCATGACACTTTGATCTCAGATTTTGGACCAACAGAACAAATTTTTTGTTTTAAGTCATCAGATTATAGTTCTTTGGTACAGCAGTCCTGGGAAGCTAAACAGCTGTCTTCTTATTATTGTAGATGGCAGCTGGCTGAACCCTGCATGGATGGAGACCCTGATTCTTTTGTCTTCTGGACAATATCCAGGGAGAAATGACTGAGGTTCTGCAGCCTCTGATCTGAGGGACCTGCAGGTCCTGGAGATGCTGATTGATTGTGATATTTAGCAAGCGACTTGCCTTTTCTGTGTGTTGGTGCCTGTGGCTTGATAGGAAGCCAAATGTTCTCTTTTCCTTTTTCCACTTGAGTTCCTACCAGAACTTTAGAAATTCTAACAGGCAACCTTTTGAAGAAAACCACTCACTACCCTCCAAACATCCTGATCTGTTTCTTCCTCCTTCTAAGTGTTGGCTCAGAACTTCCACTCCATCTGGGATAATCTTTCCTATATTCCTCATACCCAGCACTAACTCCACACTGAATTGAATGATGACTTCTGTTTCTGTCCTATTACCTCTTCTAGACTATAAGTTACTTGAGGTAGGGATCATTCACACTCAGTCCACAGCCAAAACTGAGCATGACATTTTGTAATGTCCTCATTTGTAATTCATGCTACACATTATCCGATCTAAAATAGTTTAAATCCAATGTAAATGCTAAGGGTAATGTACTCATTTTGGTATTTTTAAATGGCAAAGAGCCATGTTTTTCCTCATGAGATTTTTTTCTCCTCTGTCTCTTCCCAAATGTCAGTGAGTTTGGTTAAAATTATACAAGATCATATCACGTTATTGTGACTAGAAGTCAAACTTCAGTGTTGCATCAACTGGGTTTGTATCCTCACTCCACCATCTACTTCTCATGCAGCCATGAATACAACTAATGTGTGATACACACATGGGTTCAGAATACTCCATCAATAGGAGAGTAGAACTCATCTCACTTGGTGTTAGAGAATGCATGATCCCTGTCAGGTAGATGGCAGTGTTGAAGTGTTAGTTCTTCTTAACCCTTATTTTCACTGGATGTCTTTTATTTCAAGATGGCAGAATTATATATATATATATATATATATATATATATATATATATATATATAAATATTCTGATATATATAGTGATATATATATATATTCAATGCAAGGTATTATTTGACATCTAGAAATAATAATAACAAATTTATATATATATATGTGTGTGTGTGTGTGTATCAACCATATGTCAGGCAATGTGCAAAGCATGTACATACATTAGCTTATGGGTGCTGTTATTCTTACCATCCTACAGATGAGGAAATCCCAAGTCACAGGTAAGTTAGGTAACTTGCCTAGGTTTTTCCAGTTAGTTAACAGTGGTGTCAAGCATGCATTTAAGCAGTCTGGCTCCAGAGTCTTGGGATTTTAATCATTATATACATATATTCAAGTTATTGAAAATAACAAGCAGAGAAATATATGAACCTATTGAGTGGCCTGGTTGGAACTCATGCCTTCTTTTTTGCTGTTGTTGCTTTAATCAGTGGCAGAATCTTTATAGATAAACACATCGAGGCTGCTATATCAATAATGGGAGCAATGGAAAAACTCAAAACAATTTACCAGCAGTCAAAATTTCCTTCCTTTTACTCTAGTATTACTCTAGTAAAACAGAAAAAATGAGTTTTAGAATAGACAGAAGTGCTTTTGAATCCACTTACTAACCCTAAGATTTGGGGTGGCTACTTATCCTCTCTCAATTTCAGTATTCTCTCTGGTAAATTTCTCATAGGGCTGCTATAAGCATCAAGTTAAATGATGTACCTACATTCCTGGTAAAAGTAGCAGTAGTACATGGCATTTTATCATTGTGAAAGCCATGTAGCCTATTGTTTTTAAGTTTGTTGTCCTGATTTAATGGCATGCCACACTCATTTGTGAAGTACAGAGTTCCTTCTAAATAATAATAGAAACATTAATTTTCCTAAATGGTCAATCCTTTATTGACTAGGCACAATAAAGGCTATTTTTTAATTTAATGCCAATTTTGCTTGAATATTTATACTGTTTCTTGAGGATGAAGAAATGAGTGAAATTAATTGGTGAGGAAGGAATTGTGCCCAGCCTAGGCATATGCAAAGTAATGTCCGATGTCAAGGGCAAGGTGGGAAAACACGTGGAGGCCCTCAACACTTAACTGGTTTCTTATATTGGAGTAAAGAATCTCCCTGTGAGCTGCGGTCATCTGGGATGGCCAGAGGTTAATCTATATGCAGTGTCTCAAGCATTCTTTATGAAAGGAGTAAAAAATGAGTCCTGTTCTTATGTGTATAATTTGTTTTCAAATGTGAGTACACACATGACATGCTATTGGGATTAATGAAATGAATTCATTTAAAGGTATAATTGAATTCATAGTCACTGCTTGTCATTATATATTTCTTAATAAGTAAATACTAAAAGGAAGATTATATGGAGGGTTTTTTTTATATTAAAAAAGGCATAACATACTCAAAAAGATGGCAATGTCCCTGATGAAGCTGTGTTAGCATGACTGGCTGCTTAGTGGCCATTCCTCTCCCCTGGAGTGGTGGAACATGCTATTAGCTCTTGTCAGCAAGGGTGGATGAGTCAAGACCACTGGCCAGAATTAAAAGAACGTGAACTCCAGGTGGATCTATTGAAGGCCAAGGAACACGGCACTGTGGAAGGACATGGTTTTCAGGCAATCCTTGTATTCGTAGATATCTGGGTTTTGTGTTTTTAAGAACATCTGTTCACGTTCGAATGGAGGCTGTCAAGATAGATCTAGCTCTAGGAGAAAGGGCTGGCAAGGTGAGTACTAGGGGAAAGAATTTTTGGCCTATTGAATTTGGATTTGAACTTCTAAAGGGTGTGGGAAGTGGAGTGAAGAACCAAGGACCGGACTAGAAAGACACTGAGAAGCTGCCCATACATAGCTGGGGCAGCGAGGGGCTGAAGCCCAGGGCCTCGGAGATCCCTGGTAACAAAATCTTCTCTTGACTCAATTGATACAATTCATTAAGGGAATGGGTTCCTGAAAACTACAGATGGGGCTCTCTATTTCAGAAACTAATAGTGCTAGCTGTACAGGAAGCAAGAGTTTATTCCTCACATCTGGGCAGGTCAAAGGCAGCTAGAAAAAAAAGAATGATTTTCTCTCACCTTCCTATATGAGTGTTCATCCATTCTTTGCTTGCACGTCTTTAGTGATGTTGATCCCTTTAGGAATGAAGTGGAGTCACATTTTATTTCAGAAGAGAGAGAGAGAGAGACCTTTTGTAAAATTGGAGATAGGGTCCCAGTGGAGGGCTGCAGCATGTGCCAACTGGTTCTTTGGAAGGATGCAAGGTTGGGATGTTGAATTGCAAGTTTGTGAGTTTCTGAGTTAGGACTTGATTATTTTTGTAGAAGATTTCAAAAACACATGTGAATACAAATAAATTGTTAAATTGTTCCAGGGGGAGTGTGAGGGTGTGTGTGTGTGTGTGAGAGAGAGAGAGAGAGAGGGAAATTAGAAATGAGAAAAATTTCCTTTTAATTGTACAAAAATGCGGCATCCCATCATGAGACAGAACCTGGAGTGTAAAAGTTTCCTTTCAGTGTCATACTCCTGGAATTCTCTGTCTTCTTTCTTAAGGCTACAGATGCATATAAAGCTGAGCAAGCATTGAACCATGTTTTGACTTGTTTGAAAGTCCTTGTTTGTAGCCTATTTCCTTATTTCTATACTTTCCCGGGCCCAAGAATTACTGTCACACATTAGAATTTTAGAGGCTAGAATGAGAATCTTAGAATTATTGTTTAAACCTTTCTCCCAGATTGTGTATAATGGGGTCACAAATTTAACTTCCAACCTAACATAGATATGCAAAAGAATAAAATATGAGATTTTACTTTTGTCTGTAATTAATTTGGTCTATCTCCTGAACTTCCACTTAGTGGGGGAAATAAATGAACTAAATATTCATTCAAATATAACCTTAGTCACATTTTTAAAATGGAAAAGTTAAATAATACCTTCAGATAATGTTCAATCTCTCTCTGGAAAGAGAGGGAAAAAAAAGGAAGAAAGAAAGTCTCTCTCTTGGGCATTTGGGCATATGGGAAAGAGTGTGTGGCTTGGCACTGGGCAGATACCTAAGTGAAGCTATGCAATGTTAGCCTCTGTAACAAACACCCTCTGCCCCAAATCTCAGCTTCTTAACAGAAAGAAGGGTTATTTCTTTCATCTCACTGTGTGATGTGGGAAGGATGGCTTTTCTCCAAGTGGCTACTTAATGATCCAGGCTGTCCTTTTATCTTTTTGTTTTTCCCTGGAAAACATACCCTTCACCTACTTTAGTACATGACCTGAGTGCTTGCTATAGAAAGAGAATGCATGCAGGAATTGTGCAGAGTTGACGGACAGGCCTGAAGTGGTGGACATGATTATGCTCATACTCTTTTCACCAGGAGCTGCTCCTAAGGTTTCAACCTAACTGCAATGAAAGCTAGTGGATGTAATTTTCCTATGTGCTCAAGAAAAGGCTACAACTTTGGTGGGATCTAGCCAGGATCTGCAATAGTAAGGAATTGTTCCTCAGCCCTCCTGCAAGAGCTGGCTGGCAGCATTCCTATCTGCCTGGTCACTGTGTTAACATCCTCATCTGTTTGTGATACTGAGATGGGTGGTTGGTACAACTTAGGCTCATTTCTCTCTGCTCAGCCAGCACCTAAGTGGCACTCCCTGCCCTCCTTGGTCACACCTTCCTTGGTCCCCACCAAATCTTTCTCCTGTCTCACATCATTGAGCTGACCAGAAAGTCCACTCTCAGGCTCTATTGTAAGGTCATTTTGCTTCACCATGGGAATTCCTACAGGGAATTCAGTAACTATCAACTCAGCAACCATATTACCCAGGGACTCTCAATGGTTCAGGCAGGCTAAACATCAGGGCTGCCCTCTGCTTGCCACATGGCAGGTATTTCCTTCAGCTGAGGCTCAGGCTGGCAGGAAGCTGCTTGTCAGCAAGATTCTTCCCAGGATTCCCCCACAATAACAAGATGGATGGCTCTTCCCATGAGGACTCTTGTCAATGGATTTATCTTCTGCCTCTCCAAGCCTAAATTCAGAGGGAAGGAAGAGAAGTGACCCTGTTGCTTCCTGTGCTGCATCCGCTTCCCTCCCACCATGGCCAGGACAAAAAGAGAAAAGGGCTTTTCTTCCACCATCCCCAGCCAGGGCCCCTCCCTCACAGAGCAGGCCTTTGCATCCTAAAGACCACCTGTGATTGAATCCAGGTGTTGACTGAGCCTAGGTGTTGATGTGCTAAAAAAGGAGAGAAAGATATTTTTGATAATCCTTTCTCAAGACAATATCTTGGCTCACCAGCTATTATAGTTTCAACAATCTAGATTTTTTTTTTTTTTTTTGCTTTAAAAGTTGAATACCACCTCAGCTTTTTTCTTCATATTCATTCCACAATTTCTAATCTTTCCCAGGCAGGCAAATGCCTGGGATGAAGAGTAGAGAAATGTGTACTCAGACAAAAGAGAAGCTGCACTGATTTTAAAACACTAGTTTAATGAAGATACTCTTTTCATTATGGACAAGAATGCATTCATTTAACTAATATTTATTGATTATGATTTGGACATAGTTCTAGGCAAGGGGAATACTGCAGTAGACAAAGGAGATAAAGATTCCCACCCTTCAGCATTCTGGGTTCTAATGGAGTGGAGGGACATGAAAATAAGTACCAAGCAAGGGCATACACACGTCATATGTGTCTGTGTATGTCTAAAATGCTAAATAGTGTCAAATGTTAAGGAAACAAATGAAGAGGAAAGGGCATGTAATGCATTATAGCCTAGGTCTGGAATGTCTCCCAAAGCTTTGTTTTTGGAAGTTTGGCTCCAGCTGGTGGGGATAAACGGGGGTGGTGGGAACTCTAGGAGGTGGGGCTTGCTTGAAGGAAATAGGTCACTGGAGGGTACCTTTGAAGGGTACATCTTTTTTCCTGCCCCCTCCTCTTTCTTTCACTTTACTTCCTGTCTACCATTAAGACAAGCTGCTTTGCCCTACCACTCCCTTCCCATCGTGATGTTCTGCTTCACCACAGGTCCACAGTGATGGGACCAAGTGACTATGGACTAAACACTCTGACACCATGAACCAAAACAGATTTTTCCATTTTAAAGGTATTTTTTTTCCAAGCATTTTGTCACAGTCATGGGAAGCTGACACATCAAGTAAAAGACCAGAGAGAATGGCTTTTGAGTAAAGACTGAAAGAAGTAAGAGAGTAAGACTCACAGAGTTTTGAAGAAAGAATATTCCAGAAAGAGGGGAGTGTAAGGACAGAAATCACGAATGAAAGCCTTCTTGGCTTCCTGGAGGAATATGAGGAGGCCAATGACTAGAACTCTACAGGGGATTAGTTAAAGGAGATAAGACTATAGAGTAATGGGGACTGGAGTACAGATGATGTTGGCCCTTTATCTTTTTAATAAGATGGGGAGTAAATTGTATTTCTGAGCAGAAAAGTGATGTGACCTGACTTGTGTTTGAATGTAACTGTTCTGGGCCAACATTGTGACTGTGGTCAGATGGAGTGGCCCTGATATCTCTGCTTATATTGTGACAGTAGTTGGGACTGTGTTCCTTCATATGAAAGTCCAGAGGTGGGACAGGCTTAATTGTCTTTCAGCTCCTATAGGGCAGGTGTTGGCAAACTACTGTCTACAGGTCAAATCTGCTTGGCCAGGCTTTGGAACAGAACTGTGCTTTCTCATTTGTGTATTGTCTATCACTGCTTTTATGCTACAATAGAAGAGTTGAATATCTCCAACAGGAATCATAAGATGTACAAAGACTAAAATATTTACTAACTGGACATTTTTTTAAGGGAATGCTTGCTGACCCCAGTAATGGGGAAAAAATGTACTGGAAAGACAACTAAGAAAATAAACTAAAGGCATATGAGATGTGGGAATAAAATAGGTTTAAAAGTAAAAGATGTCAAAATATGATATAAATTATTTATATTAAAAACACACCATAAAATGAAAAAGAAATGGAGATTTAGTTGAAATAGAACTTCCTAGATTTGGGGAGATTTGGGGATATCAGGAATGTACTTTGTAAGCTTGCTATATAGGCATCAACATTTGGGTAGCATCTACCTATTGAATGTCTGCTTTCCCCATGAGGGGCCCTAGTGGATCACAAACTAGACTGAAAAATTCCATCATAGGTTAGCTTGGATGCATCTACAATTGACCTGATTTGCTAATTGCCTTGCCTTCATCTTAAGTATATTGCTTAAGTGTATGCTGATGTAGTCTAAGAGATCATCAACCCCTTTCCATTATCAGCTCCTGTATATTAATGCCACATAATAGCTGATAATAGCCCCAGTACTCTTAGAAGTGTGTTTAATTTTGCAAAAATAATGAGGGCTTGCTTTTCCTCTCAGACCCTGCTCCATGCTTCATTCTGTTTAACATCATCACCAGTTTAGCTTGAGGCAGCCTCTCTGAGAAGACACTTCTTGTTCACATAGGTCTGCCAGACCCAGGGTGGACAACTCTCAGTTCCCTTCTTCCCTGAGCCCTCTGTGGAGCAGCTGCCTGGGCTCCGAAGTGCCTGGATTCACTGGTTTAATTGGTTCCACTCAATGCACGCATAGTCATCAAGACATTTTCCAAATTACTTATAATTAATGCTCTAGTCATTACAAATGAGCTGTCTCAGGCCAGCTCCAATTCCCTATTCAATGGCCTGTGCAGGCTGCACAGTCAGAGGGGGTCACAGGGACCACAGTTACCTGAGGAAGCTATTTCCCATAGTCATCTCTGTGGCTGCTAATAAAGTCATGTTGGTAAATGGTTTGGCATAAATGACAGTTACTTAGGGTACCTTTGCAGTTTTGCATGGTCAAGGACTTAGCAACATATACCTTAGTGCCATTAGCACTATTCAAAGAATATGCATCTTCATTGCAGCAGTTTTTATGCCCATTCTTAAAATCCCTGTGCCTTGGGAAGGTTAATACCATTACCAATCACCCAGTGCATAGAGTGTCACTTGTCAATGCTGGGCTAGGTCTAAGCAAATGACTTTGTAGAATTGTCTTAGCCCTGTGACAGTTGAAGATGCAGGGCCATCTCCGTCCTTGATTTCACTAATTTTGTACAAGTATATAGTGATCCCATTTAAGAGTCTCCAGCCTGGAGCTGAACCGGGTGAGAAAGAGGTGTTTTCTTTCTTTAAGAGGCTTTGTGACAGTGTCAGGGAGTTTGTCATTTCTTCTTGTTGAATCTCTTGGCCACACCTGGTTTATGCCTCCATGGGTTGTTAGAATCTGGCATTTACAGTAGGCTCTAGGGCCTGTTCTCAGTATTTGTATTACTTAGAACTCAGAAGAAAATAGAATAATCAGGCAAAAAGAAATACTGAGTTTTCAGGGTTGAAGCCTAGTGCTGACAGCCCAATGTGAGGAAGTAGATCTGCCCAGGGCACACTCAGTACTCAGCATTTGCAGCTGAGATGAGACCCTGTCATACCACCACTCCCTGGGTGAACTTACAAATGGTAGACATCATTATAGTCACCAAAGGATTTTGAAGCTGGGCTATGCATGATAGGAAGGAGCAAGGCATGAAAAAATAAGGAGGGTCTTCTAGGTCTAGGGGACAATTTGTGCAAAAGCAAGAGACAGAGAAGCAAGACAAATGCTCAAGGAACGACTGGTGGTTAAGTTGGCTATAGTGCTGGGTGCATGAAGGAAAAAAGTGGGAACTAGTTTTAGAAATGAAAGCTATTGTTGTTCCAGGCCCTTTCTTGAAACTATGAATGCTATAAATAGAAAGGGATAAATAAAGATGAAAGGGACATGCCTCTACCTTCTAGGAACTTCCATGTCAAAATGAGCTCCCATATGCATTATTGCAGCAACCACAGTGTGCTGAGGCATTAGGCTCACACCTGAAGTGATGTTCTGGATGAGATGCTATGTGTAGCACAGCTGGGAGATTCTTGTGCCTCCAGGTCCTGAGGTTCCGACCATGGTGGCTGGGGCTGCCACTGTGGAGGAGCTGGTAAAAGGCAACGTTCAACTGTCTGATTAATTTTATATGTCAACATGACTGATCCTTAGAGTGCCCAGTTGGCCAAATGTTATTCAGGGTGTGTCCATAAGGTATTTCTGGAAAAGATTAGCATGTAACTTGGTAGAATGAGTAAAACACATTGGCCACTCTAACATCGGGGATCTCATCCAATCAATTGAAGGCTGGAATAGAATGAAAAGGCTGGGTCGGTGGAAACTGCTTCTGCCTGGCTTCTTGAGCTGGGACTTGGGTCTTTTCTGACCTTTGGTCTTTGAAACTTTTTTTTTGTTTTTTAAGTTCTCTAGCCTACTGGCTTTTGGACTGGAACTTATATTATTAGTTCCTGGTTCTTGGGCCTTTGAACTTGGACTAGAACTACATATGGGTTCTCCTGGGTATTCAGCTTGCTGACTACAGATTTTAGGACTTCTTAGCCTTTGTAATCCCTTATAAATAAATATATATATTATATTGGATTGATTCTGTCTCTCTGGAGAACACAGTGATGCCTGAGCCCAGCTGACATTCAGGAAGAAATCTACTTTTCAAATTAGTGTCTACTTTTCAAATTCTGCAATGCAGCATGTTCTCAGCTCTGAAGAGTTTAGGTAATGCATTTTTTTCTTTTCCTGCATGGTATGGCAGTCAGAAAGCTCCTGCTGGGGGAGAGGGTGAGGGTTAAGAGAACACAAAGTTCCCTACTCTTAGCTCTCAGTCTTTCAGGCCACCTCCCAGGCACTGGAGTTCCTTAATCCAGGGGATTGTATACTATGGCTTTAATTCCCAGGGGTCAGTGGGTCCTCTGGAAAATGAGATCTTATTTTGTGGTGTTACAGGGAAGTACTGTCACACACCACTATAGACTAATGACACTAAAAGGGAAGTGCTATTACTCTTCATTTTTTTTTTTGCCTCCCTATCTTAGCAAAAGGTTTTACCATTAACCAAAATTTTTTTCGTAAAGATTTTCACTTTATACTAACTGCAGTGAATGAAACTAAAAGGAAAGAAAACCCTCCAGGCACAGAGATGTCGTTAGCTACCCACACAGTGCTGGCTCTTCCTAGTGAGTCAAGCCAGATTTGCTTGTTCTCAGCCTCACCATGAATATGCATAGGTACACACCAGGAAGGCATGGAATTGTACAGAAAGAAACTTCTATGCAGTGTCAAAAAGATGCGGTCTCTAGCCAGTGCAGCGTATAGATAAAAACATTTTATAAATTCTTTCATCTTAGCCCAAAGTGCTCTCCTGGATCTACTTGACCTCTTTCCTCCACCCTTGCGTCCGTGAAGTAAGAAACAGTAAGGATGATCCCCCCCATGTGGAACATGAAGACATTTGGGACAAGGTGGGTTAAGCGATTTGCTGTCAGTCATAAGGTGTGGAGTCAGTTAGCAACATGGTTCTTCCCTTTTTCTTTCTCTCCCTTTCCCCCATCTTATTATCTTTCTTTTCTCCTTCATCAGATATTTGTGGGGGACCTAGAGGTGATTTCCTAGGTGCTGATGGTAAGGGAATAAGGGAGACATAGCTCCTGCCTCTGAGGCATCCTCAGGAAACAAGAAACAGGCTCATTAACTCATAAATAGGGTGCAAGGCTTAGCAGTAAGAGGAGAGGCTTGGGCAGGGCACTGTGGCATGTCCTATGTGGGGAAGGCTACATCCTCCTGGAGTGGTCATAGCTGTTACCCTGGAAGCAACATTTGGGTTAGAGAAATTTTATAGTTGAAAGGAAAGAGGGGCATTTCAGGCAGAGACAAGAGTTGTGCACAAATATGGCCTTACGGTTCTGCCACCAGAGAAGTTCATCAGGGCTGTCGAAGCAAGAGGGCTCCCTTCTGACCCGCTGGTGCTACTTCCAACAGGAAATACAAACCCACTAATCAGGCCTCGACCACAAGAGCAGTGCAGACAGTGTCGTAAACATTGCCTGACATAGATTAATCCTGCCTGCCTATTGCCAGCCTTTGATGGTTGTTCCTCTTTCTTCAACAATGAAGAGAGCCATGTCAATGTAATGACTGTCATATTATCTCCCATTAACTTCATTATTGGACACTAACTGTTTCTAGTAATAATTCATTCACTGGTAATGACTTGGTGTCCAATTCCTGGATAATTACTGTCACAAATGTGATCAGACGGGTGCTGGAGGTTGCTTTCTCCATCTGGGTTTAGGCAAATCAACTGAGGGCTCAGTGTTTGTGGGATTTCCCTGGATGTGACAGAGGAAAATCACTTCATGAGTGACAGGGTCAGAGATTTCTCCTAGGGACTCCAAAGACCCTCAAATAGATTTTTCCCTGCCTTGGGGCTTCTATGCCGTCATACGTGTCTGGACTTGTGTGAGTGTGCATATGCTGCCACATGTGTGCATGTGTGCTCACTCCTGGGCATGTGTGTGCCTGTGAAAGCTGTTGTTCAGTGGAAGCACCAGGCCCTTCTCTCATGCTAAGTACAGTAATTGATATCTCGCCAGAAGCTTCTGGTGGATCAAGTTTTATATCCCAAGATATATAGAGGCCTCGACTCTCAAATTACTCAAACTCCACTTTAATTGCCCACATTTATTTCTGAGCAGAGATATGCTGCTTATCGGAAGGCTAAGGAAGGGGTTTCTGAAATTGTCTCTGTGGTTAAGGATAATGTTTGAAAGAGAAATTAAGTCTGCCAAAGAATCTAGGGGGCTATGCTGACGTGAAATATTGCAGTATGGAGAGAAGGAATCAGAATGAAGTTGAGGAAGAAGAGAAGATGGACAGAGGTCAATGAGGGGGACTCTCAAATGGGCTTAAGACATCAGATCAGTTTGCTGACCTTTTCTACCACCACTGTAGGAGAGGCAAACTCCAACAGAAGCAAACTCTCCAAATCCCTCAGCCTGGGAAAGCCAGACCTGTCCAGAAACGAGTTCAACTTTGTTCTTGCGTGCAAAATCGCACCTTGTCTATATTAGAGTGTTCTTGAAACCTTCTAGAGAAATAATTAACAAGAATTTCTCCTGCATGATTTTTGACCTCAGATTCACAGAATTGAGTCAGAGTCTTCACTCATTTCATGACACAATTTTGACATCAGTCCACGCAAGAAGCATCTTTTATTATATTCTTTAAAAAAAATTTTTTTTGTGTGGTTCTGTCCCCCCGCTCTTCATTAACTTCTTACCCCGCCTCCTTGTGGAGGTACCTCTGCTTATGTATTTCTTGCATATCTTTGGTGACTCTATTGGTTTTTTTTTTTTTTTTTTTTTTTCGGTGCTGGGGAATGAACTCAGGGGCACTCGACCCCTGAGTCACATCCCAGCCCTATTTTGTGTTTTATATAGAGACACGGTCTCACTGAGTTGCTTAGTGCCTCGCCATTGCTGAGGCTGGCTTTGAACTCGCAATTCTCCTGTCTCAGCCTCCCTAAGTGCTGGGATTACAAGCGTGAGCCACCGCGCCCGGCTTCTATTGTTTTTTTGTGCCTACTTTAACAAATTACAATGAACATAAGAGATTTAAATGAAAAAAAAAAATCTATCATCTTACAGTTTCTGGAGATCCGGAGTCCAAAAGACTTGGCTGAGTTCTCTGCTTAGGATATCACAAGATTGAAATCAAAGTGTTGACTGGCCTTGACTGTTTCTGGAGGCTCTGGGGGCAATTGCCTCAATGTTTATTCAACTAACCGATTGTGTGCACTTCCTTGCTGCTGGTGGAAGTCATTCTCAGCATTTAGAAGGGTCTGCATTCCTTGGTTCGAAGCTCCCTCCATCTTTGAAATTAGCAATGGCATATTGGGTCCTTCATGTGCTTAAAACCTCTCCAACTTACTGATCTTCCTTCAACTTGGCTTTTAAGGAGTCACGGGCCCACTCCAACAATACAGAATAATCTTCGTAATGTCAAGTGGTTAGTTGATGATTACATCTGTAATTAAGGCCATAGAAAATCAACATATTTACCATTTGGAGATTAGGGTTTAGAATCTTCTTGGAAGTCATAATTTTGCCTGTTGCCATGGTCCAACTTTCATTTGCTTATTTCATTTGCTTATTCTTAGGGACAGCCTTAAAAATTAAATGTTGCTTGTGTGTACTAAAAAATTATAGAAACAGTTTTGTTCTGTGTTCTTAGTGTTTTTTACTTACTTAAAATTATGTTTTGAACTCTATCCTAATTCATTATTTTTGACCAGTGTGTAGCACCTCGTCATATTTATATATTGAACATAATACATTTATTTATCCTTGTCCCTAATTGTAAATGCTGAAAACTGAGCTTCATGAACATCTGTATCTCTCTCTTGCTGTGAACCTGCCTTATGTTTCCCTGGGATATGCAGGAATGGGACTGTTATGTGAAGGTGTGACACACACCTAACCCCACTAAGCAACTGCCTGCCACCTACAGTGGCTGTACCAAATTGATCTCCCATTGACAGTGCATGAATGTCTCATTTCCCCACATCTTTACAAGTGCCTGGTATTGAATCTAGGCTCTGCCACTTCTTGCTATGTAACCTTAAGTTTAAATATTTAGCATTCTTTTCCTTCAGCTTCTTCATGTAAAAAAATGGAAGGATCTTGGCATCTTCTTTATAAAGTCTTGTAGAGATTAAATAAAATCAATGCATTAGATAAATCAATTGCTCAGGACAGGCCCTGGCACAAAGTAAGAACTGTTGTTATTGTTTTTATTTTTAAATATTTACAATACAACGAACACAAGGTAGCATTCTTTATTTTGATTGGTATTTTTTTTAATCATTAGGGAGGAAAAACACAATTTTGCATAGTTATTAGTTGTCCAAGTTTTCCTCTTCCTTCTTTTTTACTTGTCTATTTTATTTTGAGTGGATGATTTTCTTATGTTTCATGACCTGTATTCATCCCCACAAATATTAACCTCAAATCCCTAAATATGACTAATATTTAAATGTGTTTATATGCTGTGAACTGTGCAGGATAATTCTGCCCATGGAAGAAAGTTACTGACAGATAATAGCTCTTATGACGCAGTGGTGTGTCCAAAAAGCATCCTTGCTATGCAGTCTTACCCCACTTCTGTCTGGTTTCACTTAATCCCCCTGGGTGGCTAGCTCCACTGCTTAGAGAATATCACTCTCATTAGGGTTGTGGATTTGGTTCTGGTCTGGTGTGTCCCAGTTTCCCTCAGTCTGTGCCTCAGGGGCAACAAGTCAATCCCTAACCATTCTTTGGTCGCAAAGAACAAAGTGTTAGATGTGAGAATCTGACTCTAAACCACCACAAAAATATGTAAAAGACCTGGAGACAAACAGAAGTCATGTGCACTGTGTGTGCGTGTGTGTGTGTGTTTGTGTAGGGCAAGGACCATTATAAATGGCCTAGTCTATGTACAAATTGACGAATGGAACTTTCTTATGGGTAGAGAAAGCATGATTCATGACTTAAAAACAAAAGAAATTTAATTTAGTAAAACATTTCATAGAGTTGGAAATCAGCAAATTCATACTCCATTAAAATAATGAAATAGTCTCACTTTTTCACTCAATGGGATTGTTATTTTTCATTTTTTATTTTTAAACTTTGTTCATTGTAAAGGTAGTCGAAATATTATTCTTTGAAAAGTTACAAACAGGTTACAGTCTTTGTATTTTTTGGCATACTCAAGGGACAGAGCATTCTTGTTATTTGGCATTCTTTTTTTTTTTTTTTAACAATTTCTTATAATTCTTTACAGTTTTTACAGTTAATGTTTACTGCTTTGGAAACTTAATTAAAAATGACCACATGGCACAAGAGGTGAATTCTCCAGAGATGAGGGAGGTGAGATTGGATGATGCTGGAGCAGATGGCAAGATGTTTTTTTGCTGCAATTGGGGAGTCATGCTCTGTGGTTTGAAAGGGCCAGAAGAGAAAAGATCCATTGTGTTCGAAAGTGAAGAGAGCCTTGCTAGGCCAATTGGTGTTTGGAGCATGAGTCTTACTTACCTGATTCTAGGTAATTGATAAGGTGGATGTCTTCTCATCAAATATGGACAGCATAATACATTGCTTGGGGTTTCAGTGGTCTTCATGGAACATCTATTGACTTGAAGCTAAAAAGCAGAAATTTTTGAATCTTCTTGTTTTCTAACCTCATAAAATTTTTTCTCTCAGACTTTAGTAGCTGGAAGAAAATATCTATATTTATTGATTATGGACAGATCTATAAAAATATATGTATACATATATATAAACCAAACATTATAGAGTGGTAGTTTTTCTCCTCTTTCCTCCAAATGCCACAATGAACTGTGCATTTTGGTCAGCCTTTTTGTCCTCCCCTGAGAGGAAAGTCATCTGCAATAGGGCCTGCAGGTTCTCCTGAAGCCTTCTGCCTGTGGACAAGTTGGTGGGCTGGTAAGTTGTCTCAGCTCTTAACCCATGCCTAGTATCTATGGAAGTGGGCCTTGTCATCTGTATGAGGGCTTTTTGCAATGCAATAGGACAAGAACTTGAACTCAGGAGCCTTGTCCTATTGAAGAACAGTTACTTTCTGCTTTGGACTGCTGTATCTTGGAGGATTTCCAGATACAATAATCTTGCTTGCATTTTCCAGAGACATTCTTCTCTGGAAGAAATGGTACATTCAATGTACCAAAATATGGTAACAGGAGACTTCTGCCTTTATTTTCCATAAATCCAATCCTAGGTATAACAAATTCTGGAGTGGAGTCAATGATGCATCCTAGAGAATTCTAGTTAAAAGTTTGTGGGTGGCAGACACAAAGTAGCAGTGTCTATAAATTATAACCAAGAGTGATAATAACATTGAACATTTACTGAGGGTTACAAATGTTTTTCAGCATTGTGTTAAGCCCCTCGTGCATTATCTCACTTAATCCTCTCAATGACCCCATGAAGTAGGTACTATGAGCATCATTTCCATTTTACAATAAGTAAATTGAAACATGGAGAGGAGCACAGACTTGCCCAAGCTAGTAATTAAAGGGTTGGGATTGAACCAATTTTATATAATTCCTGAGCCCAAGCTATCAACCACTACTATTGTTACTACTGGCCCAGCTGAGACAGGCTGAGCATTGATCACTTACTATGTATAAAATACTGTGAGGGATACAAGGAGGATAGCATTTACCTACTATGAGGGTCAAGAGAGTGGTTCAGATCAGTACTCCGTTTTTGGAGGAAGGGAAATCTCTGTGGGCTAGAATTGTCAGGGAAGTCATTGCAGGGTAGGTAGATCTGAAAACTGGAAAAGGATTTGGGCCTGTCTTTTAGAGTAAGGAATGCTTTCCAGAAAATAAGGAAAATTAAAGAAAGTCCTTAGACTTATCTGAGAACACACAGACACACATGCACACACACACGCACACACACACTCAATCAAAAGTTATGTAATAGAATGTCTTCTGATCCTTGCTAGAGTAATGTCATGAAGTCCTATGACAACTCTTTCTTGAGAAAAGCCATTTTTTTTAAGCAGTTATCCCAGGAGAAAGGGAACATCCTATCTCTTAAAGACTTGCCCCAAATACCTTATTCTAAAACTGATGTAATGAATCTAGTCATATGCCAATGTTTTTTTTCACTTTTCAACACTCAGGAGGATTCCAAAATGGCAGCTTATTTGACAGACCCATAACATATTAATGGAATTTTGTCTAAAAGAGAAAAATCCACATAGTCATATACCAACTTAGAAGCAAGAATCTAGAAGAACTTGAGCTGCTAGGAGGAGCATGGCTCTTCCCTGCTGAACAAGTGCGTGAGCTCATGGAAAGAGGAGCATTTCCTTTGATGACCAGTTGTGTCTTTTTGTGCCCATGGCACAGACTTCTCCATCCTGAATTATTGGGTGACATAATGTGCATAACATGCAATCTAACAGAACACATTATTATTATTCAAGAGCGAGTGACTTGAAATTGAAATGCTCACACGGTTGTGAACTCCAACAGCGTTAAAAATAAATCCCTTTATCTGTTCTACATTCCTGGGCTGGTTCTCTTTTTCCATTGGAAACCCTCTTTAAAAGATGTGTGGACAGCACGTTGAACAAGATCGAATGTGACTTTGCAAAAATAGAATGCCTGGTTTCTCCTCTTTCCCTCTCCATTCGACAATACAAGATAAATTCACTCCACAGGAACCTTTTGTGGGTTGTACTGCTCAGGCAATTTGCAGTTTTCTGGGGGCAAGGCAGCTCACGCTACATTTATCACCCCCTGCCGCCGGCTACAATTCAACCCACTTCGAGCCACTGAGCAGAGGTGCTGATGGGGGCTCTGGCATTAGAATTCCACATCATAATGGAAGTGCAGGGAAGCAAAAGACAAATGAATCAGGGCCACTCCAGGTCTCCACTGAGAAAGAGGTCACAAAGTATGACACTGGGTGATGGGGACCAAAAATGAGTGCACTGCAATAATATCAAATATGGTTGCTTTTCTCTCCCTCTTATGTTTTTTTTCTTCTTCTGGTTATCCTAGCTTGAAAAGTGAATTGCTTATTGTTACCAGAGTCATCAGCTCATCTTGACATGGTAGCCTCAATTTCACTACAATCACCACACTCAACATGGCCACAACAAATAAATGATAAAAGGACATGACTTGTCTTCTCTTTCTTCCTCTGCTTTACCCAGGGGCTTGTTCTCTAAAGAAACAAGTAACAACAGCCACAAAAAATGGGAAGAGAGTGTAGTGGCTGGGGGAAGTTAAAAGTATTAGTCAAGCTGGGATATGCTGCACAAATTGATCATCAAATCTTCCAAAACCCAAAGTATTATTTCTCATGGAAGGTGGTGGAGAACTCCATTTCATGGGCTATCAAGGAACCCAGGCTGATGGAGCACTGCTTGGTGGCTGCACCATGTAGGGCTCCATGCAGCAACATCTAAGGCTTTTAATAGAAGAAGAGTTTGCAGAAGGTCTTCCACTGGCAGTGAAATTCTTTGACTCAGGTGTGACACAAATTCTTTCCACCCACAGTCTTGGTCAGAACCAATAACGTGGTCTTGCTAACTGCAAGGAGTCAAAAAGGTATAACCCTCTAGTGTGCCAAGAAAGAGAGATTTTGTTATGAGTCAGCCCTAGAAGTTTCCACTCTTGCTTTATTATGTCTTTTCTATTGGTTGGCAAGTGAAATAGGCTGAGTAAAATGATGGCGGGTCTTCCAGTTTAAATAAACCCAATATATTTATCATTCCTTTTTACTTCCAGACATGAAGATGTCCACAAATGGTTGAAGAGTCACAATGTTTCTGTATGAAAAGGACTAAGTTAAACCTACTGAAAGGATGAGAAAAATGAGAACAAGAGAGATTGCATGTTATCTACAATCTCTCCGCTGAGAGCAGAGGTGGGTTTTGTTCAGGCCAATGTTCCTTCCATGGTGCTGTGTTACCCTTCTGCTATTTCTGCTTGGCATCAGGAAGTAAGATGGTACACATGCAACCACAAAAACCAAACCAAAACAAAACAAAAACAAAAAATGGGTAGGGAGAAAGTGGACAGTGTAAGGATTATTTTCAGTGTTGATATCCAAGGTACTTATTGCT
Organism: Geosciurus inauris; assembly: GCA_004024805.1. Taxonomy (NCBI): domain Eukaryota; kingdom Metazoa; phylum Chordata; class Mammalia; order Rodentia; family Sciuridae; genus Geosciurus; species Geosciurus inauris. The sequence continues at coordinate 73,684 of PVHX01003549.1, forward strand.
GCGTTTAGGACTGATATTTTTACATCATTCACTCATTGCTTTACCTGATGTTATTCTTTCTGATTTGTTAATAATAATATTAATGACAGTATTTTTTCTTTCAGTTCACCCCAGTGTTCAGAGTTGGGTCTAGGGTTATGTGTAGATCCATGCAGTACAGCCTATGTTTTAATGTCATGATACACACAGAAATATTAGTATGGGACAATAGACTAAGGCTGCTCCATCCCAGAGACAATAGCTCATGGGTTCTGACTGCTTCATGTCCCAGCCTGGCCACCTAAGGGAATGAGGGTCAGTCCCTCTGCATACCAGCAGCCAGGTGGTGGTGGACAGAGGAGAAGCCTTGATTTTCAGAGAAGATCACCTAGCGGGGCACAAAGGTCTGTAGAATTTGGGGGCAGAATTATACCCATATTTACCTCTGCTGATTTGAACACTTCAAGATGTTAGTCAAATGTGAATGTTAAGAGGAAACGCGTCATCTCACCTTCACTCCACTTAAAAGTCAAGGAGTCTTGCAAGAGTCAGATTTGCAGCAATGTCTGGAGAGTAGAATGGATACCACAGCAAGTTGGATAAGCTTGTCACCCTGGAGTGCTATTTGGAGCCATTCTGGAGGCATAATGAAGCCATTTTAAATAAGGGATATTTTCAGCATAAAGTGCTTAACAGATCAAATAGCACTAGAGGCTTCTGCAGGTTTCAGAGGAGGCAGAATGGAAAGCCACGCTGATGAAACACTACTAACAGGCAAACGTTGCCTTTTGCCATGAGGTGTGCCACTCACGGGGTTAACTTAGGAGAGAAGCTCTTTGCTAGCTGGCTTAGGTAATGAGCATCTTGCTGGGAAGACCTCGTGAGCATTATTTGTGCCCATGTCTGTGCAAAAAAATGTCTATTCCCTTTATGGTGTGGGATTTGAAAGGAAAATGGATTGCATGCATTGGAGGAAAAGGGTTTGATCATTGTCTGGCCCTATCTTTTTGGTGCTTTATAATTCATTTCTATGTCACTGTTTGACATCTGTCATTACAATGTTGCCAGACCATCTCCTCCTTCCCTTCTACCATGTAGAGCTCTCTTTGTTAAAATCAAGGATGCTAATGCCATTCCCATTGTGTGTGTGTGTGTATGTGTGTGTGGAACACGGACACATTTGTCTAGAGAGCATGGATTAGAGGCTGGAATTCTGTTCTAACACATTCACTGACTCTGCCCAGCAATCTGAATGCTGTGGAGTAGACAGAAGTAGGTCAGGATGGGAATTGTCCCATCTCAGCATATTACAAGGTGGGTGTGACAAGTGAGTGACTTGTCAGTTCAAAGGCAGAAGTAGGAAAAACCAGGGATGGGTAGGGAGATCATATAATTTATCATCCACGCTGGGACACTTAGGAGAGTGAAAGATGGTGCTGTGAATAATTATACTGGGACAACATGTGTAAATTGGGACTGTCCCAGGCAATCTGGGATGAGGAGTGAGCCGGGGATGTCAAAACACCAGGAGAGGAACAGCATCATACTAGAATCTAGTCTTTCCATTGGAATGAAGCCAAGAACATGGCCAAGGCCTTATATTGGAATAAAATCATAAAAAATACACAAACAGAGTGGGGAGCGGGAGGGAACCAAAGTCTCCCATGTTTCATGCAGACTTGAAAGGCAACAAGAGCTAACAAGAATTCCACTCAGGGAGGTGAGAGCCATGTGGACCCGGAGTAACCCAGAGCAGTAGGTTGTTTGTTCCTTTTAAAAGTCTGCAAATGCCTCCCTGCCCCTGTGGAAATCTTTTCATCTATCTAAAAGGCAGAGTTCCCCACACTTGACACCTGTCGGGAATGGGCAATCCACATTAAATAGAAGCAGTCTAAAACTGCCAGATGTAAAGTTGAAGAGTGTAAAAAATTTTTGGTGGAGGCCTTTCGATAATTGGTGGGGGCATATCATTTGAGGGGCACCCTATACATTACCTTCTGATTTGTATTCTACCCATCAAGCTGATATTGGATGTAATAAAGTGAAAAAAGAAAGATCTATGAATATCTGTGAGGTATCTTCTTCAAGATGATAAGTTCAGTCAGGGGTATTGTTAGGAATCCTAGGAGCACTAAGCTTTTAGAGGAAAGCATCTGACACTCAGCAGACTATAAATCAACTGATTGATTGATTGATCGATTCATTCATTCATTCACTCACTTTTTCATTAGTCAAGTACCTACTAGTATATAGGCACATACTTAGAGCAAGGGATACAGAGGTAAATGAAACAGTCTCTACCTTGGGGGAGTTTGTATTCTAGTGGAAATATCACAAGAAATTATATTAAAGTACTAAAAACAAGAAGGGATAACACTTTAAGGAGTCAGGACAGTGACCTTCTGAGCTCATGCTTAAAGGGTTTGTTGGAGTTGGACAAGTACATAAGATAAAGACTCTCTAGGCAGACGAAACAAGATGAAGAAAGGAACTGAGATACTTGAAAGGGCATGTGGTTTTGGGAAAGGAATAAATGCTTGGCTAGACTGTAGGGCATGGGAGGAAAGAGCAAATGGCAGAAAATTAAAACCCGGGCCTCTGTTGGGCTGCTGGGTCCAGATGTTGAAGAGAGAGCAAAAGAGGAGACATGAAAGGAGAGAAGAAGGGTCTGGGGAATAAATAACTCAATAAGAGAGAAAACACTGGAGGTAACACAGAGACATAGACCCCCCAGTGGGGAGAGAGGAGCAAAATTCTCAGAAGAACCTTTACATGGTCTAATAGACACACACAGCCTGATGTCCCTTAACTGCCTTTGTGGGTCTCAGAGCTGTGGTTGAGACTCATGGTTATGGGGCTGCTGGGATTTAGCACAGATGTCAGGGTAATGGCACCACAAAGCCTTCCATAAAGGGACCAACTCAGTCCACATCTTGCCTCCAGGAAGCACCTATGGGTAGACAAACCAGAGTGGTTTTTTATCTTTTAAACTTACTCTTCAAAGCTAGGAAGGTACCTGGGAGGGCAAGTTCAGTGCCACAGTGAGAGGCTTTGCCCAGGGCTCAGGGTCTAGGCCTTGGCAAGTTTGCTGAGCAGGACTTGTGGAAGCACTAATGAAAAATATTTTACCAAAGGTCCACCCTGCCTGCTGGCACAGAGTTGCCTGAAATAAGGCAGTTTTTTTATGTCAGGAAAACATGAGCCCCTCGATCCTATGCTGTGTATTTAGTAAGAGGCACTCATATCCATTGTGGTTCTCCTTGCTAATTGTCCCATCAGGCTGGCTCCCAGGCAGTTCGGATGGAGGGGAACTTGGCTCCAAAGCCTAGCTCATCCCTGTCATTATGGCAGGGAAATATACAAACCCAAATCATAGAATAAACACACAGACACAAGGGTATATTTCTTTTACTCATTTTGCAATTCTGCTTCCTTTGGGAATGTGAGGATTGTGGTCTTTTGCCCAGTAGCATGTGACTGATGAAGGTCATGGGCAACGTACCAATTAGGTCTTTCAAGCCCTGATCACGCCAGCTATAGGGCTGAGAGTAAGCAAGGGGTCGCAGTGGTTTAGAACCAGAACACTGCAGGCCTGTTTTTGCCCTGAGTTCTCCACAGAGACAAATCAGTTAAGACTAGGGTTGCTGTGAGTCGGAGACATATGACCACATGTAAGGATTCCACCAGAATCCTTATGCCCATCCTTCATTACAGGGGCTGGGGCAAATGTCTCATTCATTTTCAATGCAAATATTTATTGAACAATGTTCATGTTTGGGGACTGCACCAGAAGTTATGAATGGAGCAGCAAAGAGGTTGGCCAACAGTAGTTTAGGATGTTTACGTTCTGATGTGCTCGCAACAAACAAAATAATCACAAATTGAATTATAATGCCTAAGACCTCCACATAGAACTTACTAGCCCTCTTCCAAGGCCTTACATACATTTCAAGTTGCTCCATAAGAAATTTTTGATATGACTCCCTGAAATTGTAATATATAGGTTCACATTGATACTAAGCCAGGTAATGATTATGACAGTCTTAGGCCCAGGTACTGTTTTCACTATCAAATTGATAGGCAGGTAGAGGCAAAAAAATAAGTTGCCTAAGTTCACAGAGCAAGTTTGTAACAGAATCTGGATTTAAAATTCAGACAACTTGACTTAGGGGGTCCATGCTTTTTACTGTTATGTTAAATGAAGACATTAGAGTTGAGATCTGGCAGACAAGGGCCATCCAGGTATGCAATGATCTTGAGAAATGAAACTGTCATTTGTCAAACACTCTGAAACTTCTGAGAACACCCTGCAACTTTTCTCATTTCAGAAGTGCAGAGCGCATCTCCAAGGTTCATACTTCCTACTGCTCACCCCTGGGGCTGGCCTCTTATGCACAATTCCACCACCTCCTGGAAGGACTGTGCCCTGGGAAGTGACCTGGAGTGTGATGCTTCACTGCAGGTGAATGAAGCAATTCTAAGGGTCCCTTCTTCCCTGAAAGCTTTATGTTTAAGACCCAAATCAGCAAACCCTATGGTGATGTAAACTTGCCAACTCCCATTTAGTTGTGCATTATTTTCTGTGTGACAAAAAAGCAGACAAAAAAAAAAAAATAGCCCAAACAAAACAAAACAAAATCTCACAACCTCATAGTTCTGTGAGTATGAGCTTGTCACCACCCTTCTGGAAAGAACTTTTCTCAATGTTTGATTTTTCTTGTGTGTCACTGACTCCATTTCCCCTCCACGGTCTGCAACTAATGCAGGTGTCTCCACTAAGGTTTGCAGGGTGACCAAGTCAGGGTGTCTTTGACACAGAAGTCCTTAAAAAGTCTTCATTTCCTCTACTCCACAGCTAGTCTGCTCCCTCCCTCTCTCCTTGTTAGCTTAAATCTGTTTGGGGTTCTGAGAGACTGACCTTATTGCATGGGCTTAGCATTGAGTTACCTTCCCTATTACTTTGACTGAGGTATGGTACGCAGTTCTCACCCTGGTAACTTATTTTCCTCTTTCATCCACCACCCTCTCGCCAGTGCCACATTTGTTTTGAGAATAAGCTCTTGCTATTATCTTGTATTTATTTATTTACTTACTTACTTATTTTTAAATATTTGTTTTAGTTGTAGATGGACACATACCTTTATTTTATTTATCCATTTTTTATGTGGTGCTGAGGATCGAACCCAATGCCTCATGCATGCGAGGCAAGCGCTCTACTACAATCCCAGCCCCGTTACCTTGTATTGAAGTTACAATTCTATGGATCATATGAGAAAAAAATTGTTTTGATACTTATCCAAGTTTCTCTCCATCCTTTGAATCTTACCAGGTTTTTCTCAGGGGAGGGAAGGCTGCGTTTGAACAGCTCTTGTGTGACTGGGAGACTGTTTTTATTGAAGGTCACTGGATGGGACCATTGGGTATCACTGCTTACTTCCTGCCTGAGTTCTAGAACTGCTCGTTCATATCCTATTCTTTGTTCACCCATGCTTACCATTGGCATAAACCAGGATCAAAGAACTAATAGAATGACTGAGTATGGTCAGAATGGAACTTCAGGTAAAGGTGATTGGGGTTAGTCATAGGATAGGCAAGCCTGCGAGTATTAGTGTCACAAACCTAGATGACATGTTAATAATTCTGAACACACAACCTGAAGTCAGATAGATCTGGGTGTGAACCCTGGATCACTCCATCTGTCCTTCACATTACCATTCCATGTGGACAAGATAGAGTCAGAAAGACTAGGTTCACCATCCTGTCTAAAGAAAAGAAAGCAAAAGCAGACAAGATATATAAAATAGTATTTCAGGACATCAGAGGCACAAAAGACTTCCATCCCTGAGAGATAAGAAACAAACAAGATGAGTCTTACAATGACACCAGGACATTGCCTTGAGGAATTTCTGGTCTCTGATGCAAGCAGAGGAATCCAAGGCAGAGCCTATCAAACTTCCTGAATTCAAGGTGACAAGAGTAGAGTCTGAAGAGCACAAGGTGGCTAGAGTTTGCAAGACAGAGTATTGGAGGGGAAAGCTGTATAGGCTGATCCCCAGGAAACTGCAGAAGGTCTTGTCTTGTTCAAGTATTTAGCTAAGTACTGATCAACATATGCTCGCTAGAAAAAAACTCCTATTCCAAGAAATAACCCTCTGAAAGGTCTATAAAGAATAGTGCTAAGGCTCAGACTGTGCTGCAAACAGTGTCTGTTTCTACCACCCAGACTGGAAAGCTTTGTAATTAATGAGGCATAGGGTAGTGTACTCAGGAAGGTCTGGCCTCCATAGTCAAAAATATCTAGTCTGAATAATATTCTGGTTCCACCTAACAAGTATAAAAGGAACACATGCCAAGGGTATACTGTTTTCAAGTCATTTAACTATGTCTGAGAACAACAATTACACAAATTTCTAGGAATACAAAAATATCCAGCAGCCAACAATGAAACATTCCCAAAGTTAAAATATAGTTCATGATTACTAAGTATGTAAAGAAGCAGGAAAACAGGACTCATAATGAGGAATCAACTGAATATGATCAAAAAACACAAATTATATATTGATATAATGTCACATGGAGTTCCTAAATGAAGTTATTAGCTGTAGTTGCTATTTTGTAGATTTCATCTGATTTTCTGTTGTAAGTAGTTATCAATTGGAAATTGATTTTACCCCTATGGGAGACAGGTGACAGTGGTTGGAGACATTTTTGGTTGTCACCTCTTGGAGAGAGGTGGGACAGTGCTACTGGCATCTAGTGGGCAACATTCAAAGATGTTAGTGTAATGGTCAATTTGAATTTCCAACTTGATTGGGTTAAGAGATGCCAATGAAGAGGCTTATGGGTGTGTTGGTGAGGGTGTGTGTAGGAATGATTGGCATGTGGGATAGTCAACTGAAATGGAGATCTTCCCTAAGAATGGGCAGCACCATCTAATAGGATGATGACTTGGCTGGAATAAAAGTTAGAAGAACAAGAAAGCAGCAGTAGATGCAAGCTTGATTTTTCTTGAATGGGTTCCTGATTGCTGCTGCAATTGTCTGAGGATATTGGACTTCCGCTTCTTCACTCTTCCAAAGTGGACTCTGCCAGTGATTTTTCTGGGAGCTTCCAGAAGCCTTTGATCTCAGAGTATGGTAGATCTATGATCCCCCTTGTTCTGAGGCTTCAGCCTCTTGGACTGTGCAGCTACTAGTTCTTCCAGCTGTACAGCTTACAGATGGCCATTGAGGACTACCTAGCTTCTGGTTTGGTAAGCCAACCTAAAAAATCTCCTTTTTATAATCGTACTTTCTACTGATTCTGTTCTTCTAAAAAATACTGACTAATATAGCTACTAAACAGCTTACCAAGCACAGGAGACAAAGACATTAGTTTCTTATGACTGTATTCATATGTTTGGAAAATTCAGTAGGGACTTGGAGGATACACAGAACACCCAAACTGAACTTTAAGACAGAAAAATCAATCAAACAATATCCTATATGAGAAATGATGGGATTAATAGCTGAGTAGACACTGCAGAAGGAAAGATCAGCCATTGCAATAGTGTTAGTTTATACTCAGATGAAACACACAGGAAAAAATTCTAAATGGAAAAAGCTGTGAGGCAACTCTAAGCATTCTAATACATGTATAATTGGAGTCTCTAAGTAAAGAGATGGAGGACAGTTAGAAAAAAGAGTATAATGAACAAAATGTTTTAAAACTTGATGGAAACTAGAAAGCTACAGATTTCAGATAGAAAATTAGCAAAGACACAGTTGACTTGAACAATGCTATTATTATGGTTTGGATGTTAGGTGTCCCCCAAAAGCTCTTGTGTGAGATAATGCAAGAAGTTTTAGTGGAGAAATGATAGGATTACAAAGGCCTTAAACCAATCAGTAAATTAGTCCCTTGATAGGGATTAGCTGAATGGTAACTGAAGATGGGCAGGGTATGACTGGAAGAGGTGGGTCACTGGGTGTGTGGCTTTGGGTATATATTTTGTATCTGACAAGTGGAGTCTCATTCTCTGCTCTCTGATCATAATGTCATCAGCTTCCCTCTACCACACTCTTCTGTCATAATGTTCTACCTCACCTCTAGCCCTGAGGAATGGAGCCAAATATCTGTGGACTGAGACTTTTGAAACCATGATCCCCCAAATAAACATTTTCTCCTCTACAATTGTTCTAGTCAGGTCTTTTAGTCACAGCAGTGAAAAAGGTGACTAAAACAGCTATCAACCAACTTTTCCTGATGACAGGAATAGAACAATTCCACCCAATAACAGCAGGTTATAGGTTTTTATCAAGTGTCCATGGAATATTGCTAAGTTTTTCTCAGAGATGGAAACCTGCCCTTGAATGACCATCCTGTGGGTGGGGCAGCTTCCTATTATACATTGGCAGACAGTACTGTGTTTCTGGGTATTGTTAAGACAGACGTGTTCTGGGACAAAGAACAAATCTCAGTAATTTGAAAGGACTTAAATCCTGGAAAAATGTTCTCTGACCACAATAGAATTAAATTAAATACCAATAACATAAAGATATTTGGAAAATCTCCAAACACTTAGAAACTAAGCTGTTTTCTTTTAAATAACCCAATGATCAAGGAAAAAAATCAATAGTATTTTGAGTTGAATAAAATACAACATATTAGAATTTGTGGGATGCTGTTATAGCAGTATTTCAGGGGAAATTATAGTACTAAATGTTTACACTAGGAAAGGGGCATCTCAAATCAATGATCTTATATTTTTATGTTTAGAAACTAAACATAAAATAAGAAAAAAGAATAATAAAGGTCAAAGCGAAAATCAACAAAATGGAAAATATTTTGGCTAGGGCTTTGTGGCTCTGTTTATCTCCTGTTTTTCTTTTTATCTGATCAGGAAATGAAGAAAGACACAAACTGCTACATCAGGAATGAGAGTTGATGTCACTACAGATCTACACATACTAAAGGAGAATGAAAGAACATGTGAGCTACTTTATTCCTATAAATTTGACATTTTAGAAGAAACTGACACAATCCCTGTAAGACACAAACCACTGATGCTTACTTACCAAGATGTAAATAGCCAGAGTGTCAAATAAAGACATTGAATTTATAGTTAAAACATCTTTCTACAAAACATTTCTCTAGTTTAGGCTGTTTAGATAGGCCTTGTTAAATTCTCCAAATATTTAAGGAAGAGCTAGTACCCATATAGCATAGTCCAGAAATAGTCCAAAATAGTCCAGAAAATGAAAGAGAAGCAACACTTCTCAACTCACTCTTGAGCCCAGCATTACCTTGGTATCAAAATTAGACAAAAATATTAGAAGTGAACTTTGGACCAATATTCCTTCTGAACGTAAAGGAAAAATTTAAAAAAATTTTTGTCAAATCCAATCAAAGACTATATAAAAAACAATACATTTTGAAGAAGAGGGATTTCATCCTAAGGAAGCAAAAATTGTTTAATATTTTAAAATTAATCAGAGCATTGTCAAGCTAAAACAGAAAACAACAGTAAAACAATGGGTCAGTAAACATCAGAAAAACGTGTCAGTAAAGATGGCGTGACAAAATGCAACATTAGCCATTCCTGGGAAAACTCAACAATATAGAAATATAGGGAAAATTTTTAAGCTGATATAGAGCATCTGCAAAAATATCTACAGCTAACATCTTGCTTAGTAGTAAAAGATTGAATGCTTTCCACCTGAGATCAAGAATAAGGCAGATGTGTCTGTTTTCCCATCTCATGTTCAACATTAGCGATTCTGACTAGCAAAAAAAAAGGCTAGCAAAAAAAAAAAAAGAAAAAAAGAAAAAAAAAAAAGTCCAAACTGAAAAGGGGGAAACAAAACTGTCTTTATTTGCAGGCAATATGACTGTGTAGGTTTTCAATCTTTTCTGGGCATTTTGGGCCCAATAATTCTTTGCTTTGATGGTTCTCCTGTGCATGGTAAGATGTTTAGTAGAACCTCTGGCTGTTACCCACTAGGTGCCAGTAGCATGGCCCCACCCTTCTCCAAGAGGTAACAACCAAAAATCTCTTCAACCATGGTCACCTGTCTCCGCCCAGGGATAAAATCCACTTTCAGTTGAGAACCACTGATAACAGAAAATCGGATGATATCTACAAAAAAGCAACTACAATGGAAAACTTAATTTAGCAATATTGTGTGGCACAAGATCAGTCTACAAAAATCAATTGCATCTTACATACTAGCATTGAATAAATGGAAGCTGAAATTAAATAACAGTACCATTTGTAATAGCACGAGAAAAGGAAACAGTGACGAATCTGACAAAAATGTTAAAAATATATACACTAAAATTATAAAATATTGTTAAGAAATTTTAAAAATACTTAAATAAGGAGATATTCCTTATGATGGATTGGAAAACTCACATGGGTAAGATGTCAAATGTCTCTAAATTAATTCAACCCCAGCCAGTAAATTTCCATATGACTTTTGTTTTGGAGAAATTAAGAAACTAACTCTAATATTCACTGGAAATACAAAGGACCTAGAGAAGCCATAACAAACTTAAGAACAAATTTGGAGAACATGCAAATCTGATTTTTAAATGAATTAAACTATAGCAGTCAAGATACTATAGTATTGGTATCAAAGTAAACAAATATCTTGTAGAAAATGATGGAAAATAATAGATTAAAGAGGTTCATGTATACATGATAAAAAAGATTTTTGACAAAAGTACAAAAGTACTTCAGTGAAGAAAGGTTAGTTAATTGTTTTTTAATTTTTTTCTTTTCAAATGTATGGTGCTGAAAAATTGGGTGTCCATATACCAATAAAACCAAGCAAAGCAAAACAAATTTCCATATGCACTTTGCACAATTTTGAAAAATCAACTCAAATGAATCATAGGCCTGTATGTAAACAGATTATAGAAAAAATAGGGTAAATTACTTGTGATCTTGGACTAGGCAAAAGTTTCTGAGATAAAATACTACTAAAAGTATAATCTATAAAATAATACTGTTGAATTGGATTTCATAAAACTAAGAAAACCTCTCTTTTTCAAAAGATACCACTAAAAGGAATGAAAAAATAAATCAGATTGGTAGAAAATATTTGCAAAGCATAGATTTGAGAAAGAACTTGTATCTAGAATATGCATAGAACACTTAAATTCTCAACAAGACATCAACAAAATTAAAATTTTTTGCTTCAGATGATACCAACTTCTCTGCTTCAAAATGAAAATTTTTGCTGCAAAGAAAGTGAAGATAACACATGAAATGATATTACAGTTTTTTGCAAATCGTATATTTGATAAGGAACTTGTGTTTCGAATATATAAAGAGCACACACTACTCAATAATAAAAGACAAATAACGCAATTTAAAAATGGACAAAGGATCTGAATGGACATTTTTTCAAAGAAGATGTAAAAATGGCCAATAAGCATATAAAAAGATTCTCAATATTGGTAGCCCTCAGGAAAATGCAAATCAAAACTACAAGGAGCTACCACATCACATCACTAGGATGGATAAAATAAAAATCAATCAAATGAAACAAAAAAGAGATTATGACAAGTCTCTTCCAAAATGTGGAGACATTGGTACCCTCATACACTGCTGGGGGGAATGTAAAATAATACAACTCTTTAGAAAACTGCCTGTCAATTTCACGAAAGGTTAAAAATAAAATTACCATATGAACCAGCAATTTCACTCTTAGGTGTATACTTCAGAGGAATGAGAGCCTGTATATACACACAAAATTCAACACAAATGTTCATAGCAGCTTTATTCATAGCCAAAAAAATGGAAAAAACACAAATTTCCATCAACTTATGAGTGGCTAAAAAAAATGTGTTATAGTCCCCCAATGGAATATTACCCTGCAATAAAAAAAAAAGTATGACTAAACACTACAAACAGGAATGGACAATGAAAACATGCTACATGAAAGAATTCAATCACAAGAATACTAATTGTATGATTGCATTTATGTGAAATGTACAGAATGGACAATAAAAGTAACTTAATTTTAAAGAGACAAAGACGATTAGTAGTTGTGTAATGCTTGGTCAGCGGGAATGTAAAGCAGGAAGGAACTGCTAATGTGTGTAAGTTGATGAACTGTTCTAAAATTGATTAAGGTAAAATCTGTGAAAAATAATTGATTATGCATCTTAAGTTGTTTTTTTGGGAGGGTGGGTGGGTACCAGGGATTGAACTCAGGGGCACTCGACCACTGAGCCACATCCCCAGCCCTATTTTGTGTTTTATGTAGAGACAGGGTCTCACTGAGTTGCTTAGTGCCTTACCATTGCTGAGGCTGGCTTTGAACTTGTGATCCTTCTGTCTCAACCTCCCAAGCTGCTGGGATTACAGGTGTGTGACACTGTACCCGGCAGATTGTCGTATTTAGGTATGTGAATTATGGTATGTTATGAGTGTGTGTGTGTGTGTGTGTATCTCAGTGGTGGAGCCCTGGCTTAGCTTGCACAAAACCCTGAGTTTGATCCTAGTACTGCAAAACAAACAAACAAAATAAAAACAAAAAACACAAAAAATAAAGGTGCTATTAAACATACACATACTATAAGGGTAAGCCTTCAAGAGGAAGGCAGGACTTGCAGGAGTGATGAAAACCTTCTATATCTTGATGATGTTGGTATTTATTGAGGTAAATAAAATTATCAAAACTCATTGAAATGTATGTAAATTAACTTTCAAAAAAGTTGATTTTTAAAAATCTCAATAATAAGGAAAAATAACCTAATTTTAAAAAAGTGCAAAAGATTTGGACACTCACCAAAGAAGATATACAGATGGCAGATGAGCACATGGAAAGATACTTAGTTACTGAATAAATTCAATCTACACAAACTGATCCAGAAAATTAAAGAGATGAAAATATTTCTCAAATTATTCTTTGAAGCTGGCATTATGCTGATACCAAAAGCAAAGACACTAAAAGTAAAGGAAACTTCAAACTAATAACCCTTGTGAACATAGACGCCAAATTAAAAACATGTGTTAAATCTAACTGAACAATATATAAGGGAGAATATATCTTGGATAAGAGGGGTTAACCCTTAGTTATTAGGAAAGTACAGATTAAAACAAAGATATACTTCACTACTGTTGGAATTGCTAAAGTCAAAATGATTGCCTATGTGGCCACACAATGTGTAGGAACTGGAATGCCTCGAAGCTGTTGGTGCTAATGTCACATGGTATGACCACTTTACAGAATGGTTGGCAGTTTTTTAAACATTCCACATACCTCCACCAAATGATCCAGCCATTCCACCCCTGGGTATTTATGCAACAGAAATGAAAGCACATGTCCATATAAAAATCTTGTACACAAAGATTCATAGCAATTTTTATTTGTAATAGTGCAAAACTGGCAACTATCCCAATGCCCATCAACAGGTGAAAAGATAAACACACTGTGGTATATACTGCTCAGTAATATAATGAGATGAACTATTAAATGCATATGGTAGGATTCCATATATTTAAAAAAGTTAAAACATGCAAAAAAATCTATAGTAACAAAAAGTTTGATCAGTGGATGCCTGGGTAGGAAAGTGGGAGGTACAAGAGGGAGGGCAAGAGGGAATTTGGAAGACAATGAATATGTTCACTATCTTGATCATGGTGATTATTTTATGGATGTATACATATGTCAAGCTTTATCAAATTGTACTTTAAATATGTGTGGTTTATTGCATGTCAATTATACCTCAATAAAACTGTAAAAACAAAGATAATCAGTTTAGCATTCTTGGCTTGCAGTATGAGCCTGTTTTCTTTAATTGCTCCTTGGCTCCAGACACCAAAATTATAGGCAGAAGAAGTCTTCCACCCTGACCTGCATAGGCCCCTAGGACAAAGCACTGACTGGTTCTCCAGGATGCTCATTCGCCTCCCAAAAATCATTTGTGAGGGGAGGAGGTCAGCAACAATTTTCCTTTGTCTCCAAGAAGGGCTGGCTATTCAGTTCACCCTGATTCTTTTCTTTTCTTTTCTTTTTTTTTTTTTTTTGCCGTACTGGAGATTGAACCTAGGGCCTAGAGAATACTTGACCACTAAGCTATACTCTCTATTCCCCATATTGGGTTTTTGTTTTTGTTTTTGTTTTTGTCACCTCAGGCCCTCTTAGGGTCTTGGATTTAATAATAATAACAATTATTATTATTTTTAAAATATTTTAGTTGTCAATAGACCTTTCTTTTGTTTATTTTAAGTGATGCTGAGAATTGAACCCAGTGCCTCACACGTTAGGTAAGCACTCTACCACTGAACCACAACCCCAGCCCTAATAATTATTCTTTTTAAAAAATTTTGTGTGAATTTTCTTATGGCTACTAACACAGATCAAATCATCTAACTCAACTCAGTGTCTATGTTAGCCACTTGGTAAGTCTGCCGGGAGACTGAGTAAGAAAAAGCCTGTGTCTACAAGGACCTCCTGGCTTAGAAAGATTTAGAGGTTACAGTGAGAACACTAGTGACTATCTTCAGAGGTAAAATGGGACTGGAATATGGGGGACCTGCAGATAAAATGACATGGGGGTTTACTGGGACAAGAGAACCATCTGATTTTCCCTCTTCCATTTTTATGAACCCATCCTGATACCCCACACTCCCTCTTTTTCTCCTGCTGCCAGGGAGGTTGCAGATCCATCCAGTAGAAGGAGGGAAAGTTTCTCTGTGCTCTTTGCTAGCCCACTTTCTGCACCAAGAGGAACGGAAAGATTTTGAGCCATCTGACGACTGGGGAGGTCTGGCATTTTCTATCTTTGCCTGTGCTGCTGTCTACCACTTCCCAAAGGTCTGCTAGCTAAGCTTGCAGATCTAATTTATGGAGGCCTTCTAAAGACAACTTTCAGCTGTGGATTTGTATGCAGCTCTCTGTATGGGCTACTCGACAGGCATTCAGAGTTACGGGGAGAAGCATATGCATCACAGAGGAAGCAGATGCTGCATAATCAAGAGCAATTTAGAAGGAATAGAGAAGGTAAGAAAAGGACAGACTCCATGACCAACATCAGAAGGTTTTGTGCCACTACTGGGTCTTTTCTGAGGTTCTTGGGTGCTTTTCATGTCCTAAGCAGCTGCATTAGAAGCCAGGGAACCACTTAGATGGTATGATGTGTGAATATGAAAGAAGCTACCATAAGAGATGTGGTTATGGGATGCAGATACCTTCAAACACAACTGCTGCCATCATAGGGTTCACACTGTCAGTGAATGAAGGAGAACAGGTTTTCAAAGAAGTTACCAAGTCTATGTGTGGCCACATGGTATGAGGATCAGGTCTTCGGAGTCTGAGAAATCTGAAGATCGGAATGAGATTACACTCTAATCCTTCCTGAACTTGAGTGATGTTGGGAATGTTACTTTCTCTCTCACATCCTTATTTTAAGAGAGGGACAATAGTAACAAGAGCTTTCTCCACAGTAGAATGAATCGGACATAACTTTCCTATGTTCATATATGAATGCACAACCAGTGTAACTCCACATCATGTACAACCATAAGAAATGGGAAGTTATACTCCATGTATTTATAATATGTCAAAATATACTGTACTGTCATATATATCTAAAAAGAACAAATAAAAAATTTTTAAAAAAGACATGGCTTACTCCAACACCTGGAGACTCAATAATATGCTATTGAATGAAGCATGGATAACAGAAGACATCAGGGAGGAGATAAAAAAAATTCTTAGAGGTAAATGAGAATTCGAATAAAATATCAAAATCTCTGGGACACTATGGAGCCAGTGCTAAGAGGAAAGTTCATTGCAATGAGCTCATTTATTAAAAGAAGGAAAAAGTCAACAAATAAATGACCTGACACTACATCTCAAAGCCCTAGAGAAAGAGGAACAAATCAACACCAAAAGAGGGGCTGGGATTGTAGCTCAATGGTAGAGTGCTTGCCTTGCATGCATGGGGTACTGGGTTCGATCCTCAGCACCACATAAAAGCTAAATAAATATATTAAAAAAAATCAACACCAAAAGAAGTAGAATACAGGAAATAATTAAAATCAGGGCTGAAATCAATGAAATTGAAACAAAAGAAACAATTCAAAAAATTGATAAAACAAAAAGCTTGTTCTTTGAAACAATAAGTAAAATTGACAAACCCTTAGCCACTCCAATGAAAAGAAGGAGAGAGGAAACCCAAATTATCAAAATTCATGATGAAAAAGGAAATATCACAACAGACACTATTGAAATATAGGGGATAATTAGAAACTAGTTTGAAAATTTATACATCAGTAAAATAGAAAACCCTGAAGACACTGACAAATTTCTAGAAACATATGACCTACCCAAACTGAACCAGGAGGATATTTGTGACTGAAACAGATCAATTTCAAGCAAGGAATAGAAGATGCCATCAAAAGCCTACCAACCAAGAAAAGCTCAGGACCAGATGGATTCTCAGCTGAGTTCTATAAGACCTACAAAGAAGAACTAACACCAATATTCCTCAAATTATTCCATGAAATAGAAAAGGAGGGAACCCTTCCAAATTCATTCTATGAGGATAGTATCACCCTGATACCAAAACCAGACAGAGACACATCAAAGAAAATGTCAGAACAATATCCCTGATGAACATAGATGCAAAATTTCTCAATAAAATTTTGGCAAATTGTATACAAAAACATATTTAAAAAATAATGCACCATGATCAAGTGGGGCTCATTCTCTGGATGCAAGTTTGGTTCAACATATGGAAATCAATAAATGTAATCCATCACATCAATAGACTTAAACATAAGAATCATATGAATTTATCAATTGATACAGAGAAAGCATTTGACAAAATTCAGCATCTTTTCATGTTCAAAACACTAGAAAAACTAGGACTAGTAGGAACATACCTCAACATTGTAAAAGCAATCTATGCTAAACCCAAGGCCAATATCATTCTAAATAGAGAAAAAATTGGAAGCAATCCCTCTAAAAATGGGAACAAAACAGGAATGACCACTTTCACACTTCTATTCAACATAGTCCTTGAAACTCTAGCCAGAGCAATTAGGCAGATGAAAGAAATTAAAGGGATACAAATAGGAAAAGAAGAACTCAAACTATCATTATTTGCCAATGACATGATACTATACTTAGAAGATCCAAAAAATTCCACCAAAAAAATTCTAAAATTAATAAATGAATTCAGCAAAGTAGCAGGATATAAAATCAACACCCATAAATCAAATGCATTTCTATACATCAGTGATGAATCCTCTGGGAGAGAAATCAGGAAAACTACCTCATTCACAATAGCCCCCCAAAAAATACTTGAGAATAAATCTAACAAGAGAGGTGAAAGACCTCTACAAGGAAAGCTACAGGCCACTGAAGAAAGAAATTGAAGAAGACCTTAGAAGATGGAAAGATATCTCATGCTCTTGAATAGGCAGAATCAATATTGTCAAAATGGCTATACTACCCAAAGTCCTATACAGATACAATGCAATCCCAATTAAAATCTCAACATCATTTCTTATAGAAATAGAAAAAGCAATCATGAAATTCATTTGGAAAAATAAAAGACCCAGAATAGCCAAAACAATCCTTAGCAAGAAGAGTGAAGCAGGGGGCATCGCAATACTAGACCTTAAACTATACTACAAAGCTATAGTAACAAAAATGGCATAGTATTGGCAACAAAATAGACATGTAGATCGATGGTACAGAATAGAAGACACAGAGACGAACCCACAGAAATACAGTTATCACATACTACAAAGGTGCCAAAAACATATTGGAGAAAAGATAGCCTCTTCAACAAATGATGCTGGGAAAACTGGAAATCCATATGCAGCAAAATAAAACTAAACCCCTTTCTCTCACTGTGCATGAAACTCAACTCAAAGTGGATCAAGGACCTAGGAATTAGACGAGAGACCCTGTGCCTAATAGAGGAAAATGTAGGCCCAAAACTTTATCACGTCGGATTAGGTCCTGACTTCCTTAACAAGACTCCTAAAGCACAAGAAATAAAGAATCAATAAATGGGATGGATTCAAACAAAAGTCTTCTTCTCAGCAAAAGAAACAATCAATGAGGTGAATAGAGAGCCTACATTTTGGGAGCAAATTTTTGCTACATGCACATCAGATAGAACACTAATCTCCAGGATATACAAAGAACACAAAAAAACTTAACACCACAAAACAAAACAAAACAAAAAACAATGGAATCAATAAATGGGCTAAGGAGCTGAACAGACACTTCTCAGAAAAAGATATATAATCAATCAACAAATATATGAAGACATGTTCAACATCTCTAGCAATTAGAGAAATGCAAATTAAAACTAAGATTTCATCTCACTCCAGTTAGAATGGCAGTTATCAAGAATACAAGCAATAATAAGCATTGGTGAGGTTGTGGGGGAAAAGGCTCATACATTGCTGGTGGGACTGAAAATTGGTGCAACCAATCTGGAAAGCAGTATGGAGATTCCTTAGAAAACTTGGAATGGAACCACCATTTGACCCAGCTATCCTACTCCTCAGTCTGTACCCTAATGACTTAAAAACAGCATACTAAAGTAATGCAGCCACTTCTGTGTTTATAGCAGCACAATACACAATTACTAAACTGGGGAAGCAACCTATATGCCTTTCAATAGATGAATGGATAAAGAAACTGTGGTATATATACACAATGGAATATTACTCAGCATTGAAAGAGAATAAGACCATGGCACTTGCAGATAAATGGATAGAGATGGAGAACATGCTAAGTGAAGTAAGCCAATCCCAAAGAACCAAAGGTCAAAAGTTTTCTCTGATTAGTGGATGTTGATCCATAATGGGGGTGGGAGCGGGGAGCATGGGAGAAATGAAGGAACTTTGGATAGGGCAGAGGGGAGGGAGGGGAAGGAAGGGGGGTTGGGGGTAGAAAAGATGGTACAATGAGGTGGACATCACTACCCTAGGTACATGTATGAAGACATGAATGGTGTGACACTACCTTGTGTACAACCAGAGAAATGAAATAGTGTGCTCCATATGTGTACTGTGACTTGAAATGCATTCTGTTGTTTTAAAAAATAAAAATAAATAAATTAAAAGAAAAGATATGGCTTTCTTCTCAGGATTGTTGCAGAGATGAAGTAGTAGAACAATACATGTAGTGGTGAGTGGAAATACACAGAGATAACTTTTGAGGTAGTCTAAAATATAGCCAAAATAAATCTTTGGCTGTCAAAGATGTTTACCTGGGCTACCGGAGCCTGAGGAGTCAGTGTTAAATGATTTAAATGACCACACCCACAATGAATGGGGCATCATCCTTTCACATTCAACCCATAGCTTATGACCGCCCTGGCTCCTGCTGCCTACAGCCTGAATATAGGGAAGGCTGCCTCTCCTTCTTGCCTCATCTTCATGAAGACCAATTATTTGCTGGCTAGGAAAGGAGGGCCTGACCTCACAGCCACACTGAGCCTTCATGTCTTTAGGCTCATACTCCTGGAGGAAATGAGTTTAATTGCCCCAAGCTGCAAAGAGACTGTGCCTTTCTCCTGCCCAGTTTCTTATTTTGTGCCTAATCTAGGTGCTTATTGTTTCACTCCCTCATCTGGCTTTCTCTCAGCTGGATAAGCAGATTGCACTAATATTCTTTTCTTTTCAAAATCTTTTGTTTAACAGATAATGATCACGATGATAAGTCTCTTGCACAGTTGCTTCATTGTTTTCAGATCACTTCCTCTGCCATTCTCTTATTTTTCCCCACAAAAAACAGGTAGGCAGGGATGTGCCACTCTCATTCCCATTTTACAGTGAGGATGTGACACATGTTTCCCAGGTCACTCACGTAGAAAGTTTCAGAATTTTCTAAGGGAACTACCATACAAGCCTTATCTTAAGGCCCATTGTGTTTTTTGCCATTGGGTATGATTTCCTGTGGGTGAGTGGCGGGTGTGAGAGCACAGAAATAGGGTGGAGCAGCCACAGGATGATGGACGACAGCAGGAGCTACTGTGGCAGTGTTGTAAGGAACAGCTGAGGGGATGTGTGGGAAGGTGGGCACTGTCAAACTTGCAGATAGAGTAAGGGATTGAAAAATGAGCATATACATAACCAAGAAATGAAGGAACAACCAGGAAGGACTCTCTTAGTTGAATGAACAGTATTGAAGAGAACTGTATTCTTTATAGCCTCTCTCTGAGGACATGCACTGCGCTTACAATCTATTTATTCACCTTTAGTAGAGAAAAATTGAAACCTAAAGCAAAGGTTCTTGAATTTAACCTTCAGGGGACATTAGACAAGACCTGTAGACAATTTTGGTTGTCACATCTGGAGAAGGAGGACAAGAAGTCACATGGGAAAAGTTGCTTCTTAACATCCTTCAAGGCACAGAACAGTCCCCACAACAAAGAATCATCCAGACCTTTATGTCAGGGGAGTGAGGATTGAGAAACCTACTCTGGAGAAATGCATATTTCCCCACTTGCCCAACTTTTGGCAAAATTGGAGCTGGTTCTTTGCTATAAATCTGTAAGTATGACTATTAGGTAATGGGGTTTTAACAGGAAGAGAAGGGCTTCAACAACTGTTATTTGCTTTTAGCAACAAACACTGGCTCAGTCATTTTTTTTTTCTCTTTTCCAAAATGGACATTCCCTCTTGTGTGAGTAACAAAGAAGAGAAAAAGTAAGTGCCCAGTGATATTTTATGGGGATATGCTCCCAAGTGTTGGCAAAGTTAGATCTGAAACATTGATATCAATCTATACTGGTGTTGGGAACAGGGTGCTTTGTGAGAGTTAGAAAGGTGAGGGAAGAATTGATTGATAGAAACAATAGTGGGAAAGGATGAGTGGTCTTTTGGAACATAGCGGCTGGGAAAAGGCTTGGAGGTTACATGGTACTGTCCCTCTCATGCCCGGGGGGGAAACTGGATCCCACAAAAGTTGCACTGATAACAGCGTGGTAGGGCCCTAAGATTCTGAGCTGAGGAGGTGAAACAGTACCTGAAACTATACTTCAGTATTTTAACAATATGCACAGGGTCAGCGGAGGCAGTCATATTTGGTTGGGTCTACTAGGGTTTTGTTAATTCTGACAGGGAGAAATTTCAGTTAAGTCTGCCTTGGGAGATGTGGGTTCCCAGGTTCAATGTTAACAAACTGATATGCTCCTGCTGAAAATTTATGCAACATTTCTCCCTTTCTAAAATTTCATAACCCATGCTCTTTTAATCCTTCAAGCCTCTGTATATACTATGTTTTTGTCTGGGGTGGTTTTCATTCCTTTGTCCAGATCATCCTTCCTTTTGCAGCCCATCCCTGGCATCTGTAACTCTTTCTTGGACTCTACACACACACACACACACACACACACACACACACACACACACAGCACATAGGCTAAATCCCTCCATGCTGTGTGCTATTTCTATGCTTTCACCCACTCTTCTGTACAATAATCAGTATGTTGGATTTTGTGGAAACCATTAAATAACACCCCCTTTCTTCCCATGTTGAAGTCAAACCCAATTGAGAAATAATACACAGTTGTCAAATAGATGGAAATATAAACATAAACTTTGTTGGTAAAATTTATTACAGAATACGGTTTAGTTTTGCAGCCAAGTATGGCTCCCTAATAATTTCCTCCAGTGTTAAACTCACCCAACCAGTCATGGACAGAATCAGAAACCTGCTGCAGGAATAGTATGAGATGATGGAAAGAAAGAGGCCCCACACACTTTCTTCTTCTACATTGGTAATTTTTTCCTTTCCTGGGGACTAAATATTTCAGAGTTGACATCAAAATACACAGCCTGTCTCCTCTGTTAGATTGTGGGCAACTCGGGGGCAGGGAGACCATATGGTCTATCTTTGTTTTCTCAATTCCAAGTTTAGTGTCTGGTACATAGCAGGTCTGTTCAATGAAGGATGTTAGACAAACTTCATGCCTCTTTCTTCTGCTTCATTTCATTCCTTTCAAACAAAAGTTTGATGTTCCCCCTAACCAGCCTCCTCCTGACGCCATACATGTTGTACAAACTAATCCCACAATGCCCCTGTGAGGTAGATTTACTCCCCCTTTTTTGCAGAGGAGGGAAACAAACCCCAGAGTGCTTAGTGGCCTGTTTAGTCATCAAAGTCAGCCAGTTTCAACATGCCAGTCTCCTTAGCTGGCTCCACTCCTCTCCTAGTGTGCCCTGGGGCTTCCTCTGGCTTGGAGCTCTTTCCTCTCTGCATCCTCCAAATTCTTAACCAGTCCTGACCAAAAGTAGGACATTGAATAGACTTAATTCTTCATCTGGAGAATTTGCAGGTTTGAGATGTACCTAGGTTTAGTCGCCTAGGTACTCTTCGGATCACTCCCGCTGAATCATGGTCAATCTCTCTGCTCATGGAACATGTGGTCCCTCTATCACAGCCCACGTTCCTGTCAGCCAAGATCTCTCTTTCCAAGTTTCCACCCGTCCAAAGCCTACCTACAGGTCCAGAGGTCTGTCCTGATTTTAGCCCTGCTGGACAACTGTGACTCATGGACTTGTTTCCAAGCAATGACTACCGATTTGGCTTCACCTTTGTTCTCTACCTATGAGTTATGCCTAAATGGCTGAGACCTCACTGTCTACCCTCCTGGTATAGCCCTGAGCTTGCCTAGATTTCAGACTATCTTTCTAGCCATCCTGGTTGTCACCCTAGAATGGGCCCCTAGAATACTGTGTGCAAAATCAGTATCTTACCTGCTCTGGGGGCAGGGATTAGATGAGATCTTAACCTAGTCTTTCCTGTTTCTTCTGTTGTCTCTCTTCCGCTGGGAGCAAAACATCATGTATTGAAGTTAGGACTTTTCATTTGTGAGGCATTATCTCCATTTTCCACAAGAAGACACTGAGGCAAGGAGGCTGAGAAACCTATCTCAGACCACATTGGCCTGATGTTCAAGGAAGAAAATTAGGGCTTAGAAAATGTTGATCATTGTACTTCTACATGTCCCATTCTGTCTCTCCACAGCCAGACTAACCTTCCTGGCTGCTACAAGCCCTGTCTTCCTATTAAATTAGATGGACATAAAATGAAAAAGAAAAGAAAGAATAAAGAAAAGACAAAACTCTTTCACAGTTCAGCATAGCTCTAATCTGACATGACAAGGCCAAGTCCATCTTTTCACAGTGCCAATTACTTAAAGGGCATCGATGCCATGGCACCATTAAAGTAATAGCAAAGACGGATTGTAGGACATTGTGGATCAATGTGCTAAGTGTTGTTCAACTTGTTCAATGAAATAAAGCATTGGATCATTAACCTTACCAATGTCAATGTGTTGTCACTATCAAATTCCACTAAATGAATGTCCATGGCCCTCATTAAAAAGTGCACTTTGAGGCAACTAATGTATTAATACCTTATTGGCTGATATTAAAAGGAGAGGCCCTCCAGGGCAGGGCAAGGAATCTAGACAGAAGCTAAGAATATTTGATGAAGAGAGGAAGAGTGACAGACACTAATGTGGAGATGTGGACTGGATCAGAAATTGAGAGGGAGGGAGAGGGATAAAGAAAAGGAATGCACAGAGGTACATGGACACTTGCCTCCCTGACAAACAGGTATGGAGTAGCAGAAATAGATGATGGACTGGAGATGGAATGGAAGCTTTTCGTTTCATCTTTCTTCAGGATATCTGTCTGGGGTCTTAATCCAGTTCAGAGCCTCAAAGACATGAAAAGTTACCTGTAACAAACAAACAAACAAACAAAGCAGTGGGTGAGGGTGGTATGCATTAGTTGGCCAGCTTAAGAAACATCTGCCTCCTCTTCTTGCCACCTTCCCCACTGTCCTGTCATGGGAAGAAAGAACTGAGAAACCCAGGCTCCTGGGCCAAAGCTGTCTCCCTGGTGTGGAGGCAAGAACAATGGATTGGAATTCAAGGGAACTGAGTTCTGTTTACAGTTCTTCTGCCATTAGCAAGACATCAGCTAAGCAATTTCCTTCGCTGGGTTTCTTTGTAAAACAAAGAGCTTGGATGAACACATCAGTGATTTTTAAACAGGATTTTTTTTTTTCTTTTCTTTTCTGGGTCTTAAGCATCTGTAGGGATGATAGAGGCTAATGAGGTGGAACCAAGGAGGGGAGGAACAATAATCTGCTCCCTTCCCCATACCTATCCAGGGCAATGCTAACTGTATACATTGTATACTAGACTTCTGTGTTACATTCCAGTGGAAGAATGGATCCTACTGTTACACAAGACAAAACAAACAAATTTGAAACAAAAACCCTAAACCATGTAAGTCCCAGCTTTTAATACTTTTCAACAACAGAATGTACTAGCTGAAAAGTGCTAAAGGCAGTCCATCATTTAGTCTTTGTATTTATCAACTGTCAATCAGACTGATTTTTTTTTCTTTCCTAGCAAGTGTTCTGATTATCCCGGCACCCTGTGGAAATAACTTCACCATCAGTACATGCACAGTTGCTTTTGATGATAACCTCATGAAATAGGGACATTTAAAAGGGGTTAAATACTGAGTGGGTGTACAGCATGGGAGAATTCTCCAGAAGAAGGGAACGAGTATGCCAAGAAGGGAGAGGTGCTGGTGCAGAGAGAGGAGAAAAGAGAAGGGGCAACTTGTGTGGCAGTAATGTACATTTTATAGCCAAATAGGATTTTGATTGTCTGGTAATTTTTGAGAACCATTTGCCCAGTTCTGCATTACTGACTGAATCAGGGTAATTTTTTTCTTGTCTCCATAATGTGTACCAAGTGCCTCATTTATCATAAAGTTTTGCTGGGGGTGGCTGATTTTTACTCTTGCTCATTCTCTAAAATACCTGCAAATGTTTTTCAAAACTAAAAGAAAAATTTTCCATTTATAAGTTTGCATAAGTTCTTATTTCCAGAGCCTAGCTCTACAAAGAATCTCCCATTTGGACCAATACCTTCCATGACTACTCCAGAGCCATTTCCTTAGTTACTTGTCCTCATTTGCAAATTCCCAAGTCAAGCCCTGTAACAAATGTTTGCACAGAAATCATACAAATGAATCTCATGGAGTTAAAAAATGGAACTCCTCTAGTTATTTACATTGTTTTCTTAGAGAATGCGGTGAGTGCTTTTTAGGTGAGGAATGTTTATTTTAAAGGATGTTCTTTCACTTGACTATGTACTCTTTGAAGGCTGGAACTTTAATATTTATTTTATTATTAAAGTTAGTGCTATTATTTACCTCTTCTAATGTTTCCTAAACTTACCTAATAAAATAAATTGCTGGGGCTGCTTGAAAAAAAAATCTAAGTCCCCTCTTATAGTTACATATTTTTTGTACCAGGACTTGAACCCAGGGATGCTTAATCACTGATCACATCCCCAGCCCTTTTTTATATTTTATTTAGAGACAGGGTCTTGCTGAGTTGCTTAGAGATCGGCTAAGTTGTTGAGGCTGGCTTTGAACTCACAATCCTCAGTCTCCCAAGCCACTGGGATTATAGGCATGTGCCACCACAACCTGCTCTCTTATAGGGTTTTAGTCAGTTGGTGTAGAATGATTGTCCAGGCATCTGAAATTCTGGAAAAAAGTAACTCAGTGTCTTTTATTATGGTCGAAGTTTGGGAAATATTCATCTATATATTTAAGTGACCAGTCCAGCTGGGTACCATAGTAGTCCTCAGTAAACGTTTGTCAAGAATAAAGGACATCCTTGGCACAGGATTAATGAGCCAGGGATAGCCTGTTGCAGAAGAGATGGACAGATGGGAAGAGGGCAAGCAATTGTGTGTTTCCTGAGAGCCCCACACGGGGTTAGGGACTCAGCATATTGCATGGATTCTCACTGCCCCCACCTCCTCTAAATCTTCAAACTAGTCAAATGGAGCATGTGTCTGTAGTGAGCAGATGCTCAGTTGATTCAACAGGCAGAAATTTACAACCCTCTCTTCCCTAAAAATAGTGATTGTCAAAGAAACAAGCTGAGATCTCAAATAGGTAGCCAGATTGCCATCCATTTTAGTTTGTTATCAGAATCTGTGCTCCCTTCTCCCTTTCTGCTTTTTGCTAGAGGTCTACTTTTTGTCCTCTTGTAGCCAGTAGCAGACTGCACCCTGATAAGCATTTCTGTTTCTGGAAGGCAGAAGTTGGTCTGAGGTTGTACTGTGGCTTACTTTTCAGAACACCTTTTGGTAGGGACTTCCTTTCCCCTCTTGTTGGTCTGCCTGTTCCAGAGTGTTGACAAATGACCTATTTCATGCTCTGCTGTAGACATGCCCCCTTGCCCTGTGATAGATCCATGAGATTTTGTATGACTTAGTGATGTCTGATTGAGCACTGTGCATTGGGCCAGAGGCTGGGGATATGGACGTGAGCAGTGTGTGTTCTCCTTTGCCTAGAATCTAAGGAGGAACACAAGACCAGTCAACCAGCCTGGGCTAACCAATGTGAAAGAGCTAGAAATCAGTAGTTTAGGATTCAGCACAGAGTGCTATGAGAGCTCACAGAGGGGCCTTAACTTGAACTGGGAGCATTAAGGAAGGCATCCTGGATCTGCTTCTTGGAGTCAACCAGTCCAAGATGTAATTTGGATGGACATTGAGGAGGAGGAAAGAGCATCCATCACAGCAAATACTTTATTAACTATATTCCCGGCACTGATGTCCAAATGCCCTTGTCTTGGCCTCTGTTGCTGGCATCAGGAGTCCAAGACATGACATTTGATGATTTTTTTCTCTTATTAATTTGTTGTATGACCCTGGAAAAGTCACTTCTTTCCTCAATGTCTCAGGGTTATCTTCTGTAGGGGATTTGGAGAAAATGACCTTTAAAGCTCCTTCCAGTTTTTCTACTCTGAATGTTCCTGCAGTCCATGCCTGTCACTTAGCATGGTGAACTTTCCCATGCTCTCTGCCTCTCTGTCATATGTGTGTATGTGCGTTTATGGGTGCACACACATTCACGCATGTATGTGTTGGTAAGGCCTACTCCATATGGTTACCTTTGTTGAGGAATTAAAAATCTCGGGGAAACATACTGAGACTTTTTATCAGGACACAATTCAGTAAATAACAGACACTCATGCACACGCACTGTCTCTAGAGTAAACAGCCCAAGAGAGGTAGCAGGAGAGGAGGGTGGCAAAGGGGAGTAGAGCAAGGGTTGTCACAGCCCATGGCTTAAAAATGGCTTGAGTTGCAATTCAAAAAGGCAGGGGCCAAAGGTTATTTCCTGGCATTTCACTCGGGGTGGATAATTTTAGAGGGTGATGCGTCTCAGCTTGTTGAAATATTCTGAGAGACTTGTAACAGCTTAAGTCTAGCCAGCCTGAAATAAAAACTAAAGAGGCTGACACATACGAAGACAGCAGAGATGAGGAGCACGTTGGCAGACATTAAATGGGGGAAGAACTCAGCTTGATTGGCACCGTTCCTGGATCCTTATTTCTTGATTAATAGTAGAGATTGGATAATTTTTAAATTATTAATTATTTCCAGAGAGCATGCATGATATCAGGTAGTCTTAGGCAGTCCTGTCACTGGGAAGGTTAAATACTCTCTGTACTTGGTAATTACCTAATCACCATTACTCTTTTACATTAATTCTGCCCCAGAATTCATTATGACTGGGTTGGGTTATTAAAGCTTGCGTGCAAAGGAATAAAGCACCCTGTTGTTTGCATTGATTTAGTAGCAAAGGAAATGCCCCACTAATACCAAGATTATCCAGAACAGTCTGGAATAGTTCCTCCTGCCAGTTTGTTAAATTTGCTCCTAGATTCACCTTTGCATGTCCACTAGCAAGACATGCAGAAGGAAATGCAAATGAGTCCCTGCCAGGGAATTCTGAGGCCAGGAGGGAGACACCCTGCAGGAGAAGAAGGTGAAGGCAATTAAAGCAGGCCTCTTTCTCTCCAGAATGTCAGGGGAATTGGTGGGGAAGCAACTGTTTCCCCCTCACATCCTCGTCATGGTCCACTGCTAATAGGTCTTTCAAGTGAACACACATCTGTTAGCTTTGTCCTTTGGCAAAACTGTTGGCTGAATCAATGTCAGTGCAGCCTAAGAGGACAGAAACTCCTCATGTGGTCTTGGCCAAGACAAGAATTCATGGGAGTTACAAAGGGGACAAGTAAAATTATAGTCACAGAGGTAAGGGTGGCTTTTGTAAAAGCTGCCCTTGGCTGAAATGATAATGAGAGATAACCCTATGGGTGATCTAGGGAGTAGGGAAATAGGGTTGTCATATATAACTGGGGGTTCTATAAATTGAATAAATTTTCTCCAGGGACTTTTGGCAAAATGTGTTAATGACCTTAAAAAGGTTCAGCACTTTTGGGTTAATATTTTTATCTTTGGAAATGCACAAAATATGTGTGTCTGAAATATTGTAATATTAGTAACAAATATACACATTGAACTGTAGATGATCCATTAGGTTCACTGATGTTTATCTATAGGATGTGATACTTCACACTCTTTAAAAATTAAATTACTTAACTATTTTTTTGGTATGGAAAAATTGTTCTCACCTATCTTTTTTTTTTAAAATATTTATTTTTTAGTTGTAGGTGACAGAATATCTTTATTTTATTTTTATGTGGTGCTGAGGATCGAACCCAGTGCCTTATGAGCGTTAGGCGAGCACGCTACCACTGCGCCATAATCCCAGCCCCTCTTTTTTTTTTTTTAAAGAGGACACGAGAAAGTAAACTATGATAAATCTTAATCTCAAAAGGCACATGGAAAAAAAGGCACATGAAAAACATGTACTACAAAAACATGTGAAGACAGAGCCCTGATGTTACCAGATGTTGCCAGTGAGTATGTTACCAGGACTATAGGTAGTGGAAGGTGGATTTTGGTTTCTTTTGATTTTTTTTTTAATATAATATATCACGTTTTCTGCAATCAGTACATTTTACCCTCTTAAGTAGAATTACAAAATACACAATGAATTTTACTCTTGCCCATCAAATGTCTAAATAATCTCCAAAAATGTCTGTAAGAGTTAAACATAATCTAAATTAGTTAGGAAATTCCCAAATTATTTCAACAACAGCAATACTATAGTTTTGAAAATCCACTTGCATAGGCCCATTTTATAAATGGATAAAACCTAGTTCAAGGGTGTTTTTTTACACACAAAAGAAATAGTTATAAACTGTTCCAGCTCAATTTCTTTCCAGGTGGGGGAACTGAGCAGGGGAATGAAGAAAGATGGAGTTAGAGAACCTGAAGTCTAGTCTCTCTCTGACTCCAGCAGGGCTTGGGCTTCCGGATTTAGAAGGTGAAGAAGCTGGATCACAGGGTTTTCCAATTGAGAGCTAAAATTTTAGGATACTATATTTTAAATCTATATGGAGAGGTGCTACCCAGTGGGCTGAATCTCAGCTTCTCTTAGCATTAAGATGTAGCAACACCTCTCAGGAAACAAATAATCACAATATAACTTTTGAACTCAGATGATTCCCTTTTGCTCATAGAAGAATCAGAATCTTTAAAAGAACTCCTCTAACTCCCTCAACCAACCCTTATTTTGGTTTTGACTAAGAGATTATATTTAAATAGAAAGCAAACTTGAATATTTTTAGTTCTAGTGAATACTAAATCTATGCAGTCTCTGAATTGAATTCCTTTTTTTTTTTTTTTTTGGTGCTAGCAGACCTTGGGAGTTGCCTACCCAAAGCCACATTTTTTGATCTTGGCTATGTGAGGAGGTAATGTTGGAAGTACTTTAATCATCTTGGATCATGAACAGACAAATGTTAGGGCAAATGTCAATATTCTGAAAAAGTAAAACAAATAAATCTGAAAGCTGAGGTCTCTGGGCAGCCCTATTAGCCAATTCTAGAAAAGCCTACCTCTGGATTTCTTATAATGTAGGACAACAAACACCATTTTCAGTTGTCTATTACTTGAAACCCAAAAGATCTTAATTGGTCTCTGCTGGTCTTAACTACTTCTGATTTAGATAGGGAAAGTAATTCATGGTTAAAATGTTTTAAAATATCTCATGATAAAGTGCTAAGAAACTACCAGGAATCAAGACATACAAAGCTGCAGTATTTAAACAGTGTGGTGCTGGTGTAGGAATGAGCAGATTTTAAAAAAAAAATCCAGATACTGATCCTGTGCATACAGGAATTTAGTGACAAAGGGGACCTCATAGAATAATGACTATAGGTACGCCTTCTGGACCTCATAGAATGATGGCTATAGGTACGCCCAGTTTTTAATCTTGGTCCCAGCCAATTATTATTTATGTGACCACAGGAAAGTTACTTAAATTTAATAAGCTTTTGTTACTTGTCTATAAAACATGAATAATAATATATATGATAGAGAGTTGTTATGAGGATTAAATAAGATAACACACATAAGGATCTTAGTATATTCTGTGAACTCTTTCATTTTTATGTTGCTTGGTATCTCATGGGCGGTTTGTTGGCACCATGTACATACCACTTCAAAAGTCTCTTCTTCTATGCACTCTCATAGGATGTGACTATGTACTCTTAAATTTAAATCAACTAAAATTAACCCAAATAAAAAATTTAGTTCCTTATTTTTACTAGCTACATTTCCCCATATTTTTATTGGTATATTGTACATAATATTGAGATTTATCATTACATATTCATACAAACACACAGCATAACAATATAATTTGGCCCATGTTATTCCACAATATTACTAGCCACATTTTAAGAGCTCAATAGTCATATATGGCTAGCAGCTATCACATTGGACAGTGAAGATACAGACCATTTGTATCTCTGCAGAAAGCTCTACTAGATGGGGATTTAAGAGTTTCAAGAGTTTAAAAGTTTCCTGCAGCAACCACTTTGACACATTGAAAGCTCTGACTAGCTTCAGACAAGTGTAATCAGACAGCATTTGCCTCTTGTCCCCCTGCGGACCTCTCATTTTCTGCTATGGAATATCATGTGCAATGCAGGTGACAATGTACTCTGTACTCATGCATGCCCAACCCCCAACTGCAAGGGAGTTGGTGTCTGTGGAGCACTCCTTGGCCAAGGAGGAATGGCAGTCAAGGGGTAAATGCTTCTTCCCTACTTTCCCAGGGTGTTCGAGATATTTAGTAGAGCTTCTCAGAACATCCATGCATTAATCAACAGTTGCCCTTTGGGATGGCTGACTTGAAAGCACATTCATGTACTAACTGTCACCCCTGCAAGTTCTCACCCAACTTCTGAATTCCTGTTTCTTAGGCTCACGTTTCCAAAAGCACTCAAGCTTTTGTCTCGGGTTCTGCTTTCAGGGAATGCAGGCTAATTAAGAGAGCATATAATAAGATGGTCATAATAGCTTCATTGCTTATTAGAAGGAGAGAGGATGGGGTAATTAACAAGTGATATTTAAATATCAGCAGGCCGTTTGGGGAAAACATTATTTACATCAAACACATAAAAATTCTATGTAAAGATTTAAAAACAAAAAGATCAAAAAATTACAAGGTTACAAAAGTACTAGAAGAAAATACCAGAGTACTTCTTATAGACCTGAACTATGAAAAACCTTCTAAACGGAATTCAGAATAAATAAAAATAGACAGGAGTAATTAAACTTTAATAATTTGTATAGGGGAAAAGTTACTAAGAACAAAATAGAAAGTAAAATCCTCAGAAAATAATTTAAGTTTATTATAAATAATAAACTAATTTCCTCAATATGAAGATAACTTTTAAAAATTAACCAAGCCAATAAGAAAGAAAATACCATTCCAGCAACCTAGCATTCTGATTGGCATATTGTGGATTTCAATCAATATTTGTTGGATGAATAAGTGACCCTGTGGGTTAATGGGCAAAGTATAAAAAATTCATTGAACAAATAAATCAGAGGAATTATAAACATCTTATGTTCAATTTCACTAGGGAATCAGAGAGATAGCCCTGAAATATGAAAATTTTACTTTTCACTCATGAGATTGGCAGAAATACAAAGGATGGATGATGCGTTAATGAAGATATAGGGGAAAGGGCACTGCTGTACATTGTTGGTGGGTGTAAAAATGGATGTAATTTTATGCAGGACAATTTTACAACATCCATCAAAATTTAAGACGTACATATCCTTTGACCCATAAATTCTACTTCTAGGAATCCATCTGTCTTAGTGTGTTTGGGCTGCCATAACAAAATCCCTTAGACTGGGTAATTTATAAACAATGGAAATTTATTGCTCACAGTTCTGGAAGCTAAGTCCAAGATCAAGGCACCTGCAGATGTGGTGTCTGGTGAAGGTCAGTGCTCTGCTGCAGGGATTGTACCTACTGCTGTGTCCTAGGCCATTCCCTTCAATCTTTTTTTTTTTAAAGAAAGGTTCTACTTCTTAATAATATCACTGGTTCCAAAATACAAATTTTGAGAAGATAACAACATTCATAACATAGCACCATCCTTAAACATTACCAAAGTAAATATATAAGAACATATGAGCAATGGAATAGGAATTTCTATTATAGTGCTCATTGGCATATTGGAAAACTGAAGAGGACTGACTTACCATTTGTGGAATGGTAAATCATAACACACACATACACATACACATACACATACACATACACATACACATACACATACACACACACAATATTCATGGGATATTAAGTAGTTATTCAGAAACCAAAATAGATGCAGAAGGATGTCTATCATTAAGGATTGACTTTCATTTCCTGAAAAGATATATTGAAGTCTCACCTCCCAGTATTTTAGAATGTGGCCTTATTTGAAAATAGAATCTGTAAAGTAGCAGTCATGTTAAGATGAGGTCATTATTGAGGACTCTAACTCAATATGAGTGGTGTCCCTATAAACAGGGGAAATCTATAAACAGAGAAAGATCCACGCAGAGAGAAGCTGGTAGGAAGACAAGCAGAGAAAAGACAGTCATGTAGCTGGAGTGATAGGTCTAAGAGCCAGGACATGCCAGATTATTGACAAACACCAGAAGATAGAAGAGTCAAGGAAGTTTCCTGTCCTAGAGCTGTCAGAGAGAACATGGGCCTGCTGACACCTTGATTTCTGACTCTGAGCCTCCAAACTGTGAAGGAACAAACTTCTATTGCTTAAACTGTGCAGTTTTGGTACTTTGCTATGGCAACCCTAGGAAACAAATGGTGGTGTATTGTGGAGCAAGATAACAAGTTTGCAGACCAACAAGTATCATGTCAATTTATTATGTTCAAGAAATGTTGCTGCAAATATTCTCCTGTGCTTATGTGTGCATAGAAAAGGTTCTGGAAAGATAGCCACCAGGCTATTTCACAAGTGCTCTGAGGAAGGAGACTTACAGTGTTGTGTGATTATGGGAATGACTTGTTTTTCCTTCACATATTCTCTGATCTGTTTCCTAGTGAGCATGTACTACTTTGTAAATATATTTCCCCATCTGAAAATTCAAGTCCATTGCACAACCAGGGGCCTTTTTCTCCAGGGAGAGAAGCAAAACAAGAGGCAGAGGAGGAGAAAGAAAGTGGCATAGAGAATCAACTATGGGACCCTCAATGTCTTCCCACATAGGGCTCTGATTCTCCTCAGAGAAAACACCAATTCCTGGGACACCCTCTTTTCCACTGGGGGGACTCGCCCCTCAGAAACATCCGGACAGCAGGTACCCTCCTCCTTCCCTCCAATGAAGCATTGCTGTGGGATACGGCTCAGGCGTCAGTCTTGACACGCTTTGTGTGTTCTTAGGTTTATTTCTGACTATCTAGGAATCACCAGAAGGGCTTGGTGCTACAGATGACAAGCAGCCACAGTCATGTGAAATCCCATGTCATCCCACTTTCTTCTCTCCTTGTGCCTCTGAGGTACTTCTAGGGGGCAGAGCAGCATAGAGTGGGCCAGAGAGGAGAGGGACATACAGCAAAAGTAAGTGTGGGAGTTGCTGGTGACAGAAAGGAAGTTCAATCAGTGGACCAGAGAAGTCAACTTGTAAATTCAGTGAGATTTTTCATGGATTTTAGGAAACTCTGTTTTGGCCTCTTCTGTTCTCCCTGTTTTGTGTCCTCACCTTTTGCTCTTGATACTTCTTTTTTTTTTTTGGTACTGGAAATTGAACTCAGGGGCACTCGACCACTGAGCCACATCCCCAGCCCTATTTTGTGTTTTATGTAGAGACAGGGTCTCACTGAGTTGTTTAGTGCCTCGCTGTTGCTGAGGCTGGCTTTGAACTCACGATTCTCCTGTCTCAGCCTCCCTAAGTGCTGGGATTACAGGCCTGCGCCACCACGCCCGGCTTTGCTCTTAGTACTTCTTAACTTTCTATTTTCTTTCCATTCAAACCAAGACAGGATTTGATCTCACCATGGAGAGAGAATGGCTTATCTAGTTGCTTTTCCCCTCTATAGCAACAAAGACTAAAACTGAACTTAATTTGCTAGAGGTAACTAACACTCAGGCCCAGAAGGAAAGCGTTAAGTGGCAGTAAGAGTCTCTGTAGTAGCCGCTGATAAATGCCTAGCTTATGCTTGAAGAAAAATAATAGCAGGTATGCTATAGGTAAACACCCAGTATCCTTTCCACACTTTCTGAAGTAAGACACATTTGATTCCCCATTTTAAAGATAGGAAAACTAAGGCAAGAAAAGTTAAGCTATGTATCCAGGTCACATACCTGATGTGAAGAGTTGAAGTTGGCATAGGTGGTCCAGCTATGGTCTCCACACTTAGCTACCTGGGCCACTGCTTCTCAGGGTTGTGGACACAAGTGCCTGGACACAGCCTTCCCAAATCCCACATGAACCTTGTTAGTGTGTTTTCAGAGCCAAGTCATGAGATGTGATGGTGTCAAGCAATCCCCCAACCAGCTGGTAGGAGGACTCATTTGCAAAGGTTTCCATTGACTATGCCATTGTAACACTATAGGGACACAACTTCTTTGACGGTAAATGGAATCCCAGAGGCAAGTGAAATTGAATTAGGTCCCAGGGGACTAGGAGAATCCTTTCTCCTTTAGCCCAGTGCCATGCTGAATGCGACATCCAGGAAACAGTTACTTTGCCCTATAAAGAATCCACACACATCCCTGCCCTCCACCTGTCTCAGATGTGCACTCTATAAGCTGGACAGAACAACGCCTGTGACCTTCATCCCTTACTACCCGAACCTATTGCCCTTGAAGATTTCAGCCCATGCTCTCTGGTTATCAAAGTGTTCCAGTACATTTAATGCTTCCTAAAAGCCGGTGGATGGAAAAACCACATGCACAGTGAATTTTTGCAAGTGAAGTATTTTTGCAATTTTCAACCCAACGGCAAAGGGATCAAACAGCACGGTTGCACAGAAAAGCTGAACCAGGCTATAGGATTCTGAAAGCTGTTTGCCTGTATTGAAATATCCCATTGTCCTCTGTGCTCTCCCCCACCAAAGTCTCTTCTCATATAAGAGACTTTGACTCTCTAGGCAGCCTGCATGGGGTTTATGGATGAGATTGATATTTAAGACTCTGGCAAAGCTTGACCTTCGGCTTTCCAATAAGCAGCAAGGACAAACTGCCGTGCTCAAGACTTGAGACTTTAATTCCACCAATTGCTTCTCTCCAGCTCATTATGCATGAGAAATGCAACTGGCTCACCCTCTGGTGCCCTGGTAATCCAGGGGTACCTCTGAATCACAGACCCATAGAATGTTAGAGCTGCAAAGGGCCCCAGAGATCAGTCAGTGGGTCCAACCTCCTCATTTTACAGATGAGTAGGCTTTCTTCAGTTGTGTGCCTTGCAGGCTTGGCTGCCCTGCACTCACTGGCTCTTTCCAGGTAGGCACAGAGCAGCAAGGCCATGGAGTCATTAGCATGCCTGCAAATGTCATGAATTTGTGGGCAACACGAAACAGGGGTGTCAGTAATTGAGGGCAGAAACTGCAGATCTGGGTTCCAGGGATTCTGGGGTGTGGACAAGTTGCTTTCTACTATATAAATGAAGGTGAGTTTTCTTCTTTTGAGCCATATCATTGGGAAAAGTTTTTAATGAGAGCAGAAAAGAAATCTTTTTGTTTACCGTGTACACATTTTCTTGTTCCATAGAATTCTAAAGTTCCCCTACATTCTCCACCATTCAATGATGAAAATCTCTCTCCAGTTCTTTGACTTCCCCTGCCAGCTTGAAGCATGATATTGACAGCCACTAGTCCCTGAGAAATTACCATGTGTTGGGCACCATTTTGAAGGCTTAGTGTGTATTATCTCATTGAGTCCTTACAAAACTCCAATAAGGTGGGTGTAAATATTAGCTCCATATTATAGATGAGGAAACTGAAAAAAGGAGAGATCAAATAAATTATCCTATGCTACATAGTTATGTCATTGAAGTCCCAAGGCTGTAGAAATATTTTGACAGGAAGAATTTCCAGTTTGGGGCAAATTGTTCTAGAAAACATGAGCCGGTGGCCACTTGAAGTAAATCAAACTGGGGGATCTCACTGAAGAAAAATACCCCTGTTATCTGTGCACACATATTCCAGTTGATAGACTTTGCATACTCAAAGTGATGTGATCTAACTTGAGATAGGTCCTAATTCTTTATAGCTGTGTGGTCACAGGAAGATATTAACTCAGTGCTTCCATGCCCACATCTGTAAAACAGATGTAACAATGGTGGTGATGATTATGAGGATGATAAAAATATATACCTCACACTCACAGAGTTGTTATTAAGGTTGAAGTTTTCATTAAGGGCCTGCTACTGGTGGCTATTTCAGACAGTAGCCTTTCCTTTTCTCCTGGGAAACATTCCAAGATTCCCAGTGGACACCCAAAACTGCAGATAGTACAAAACTATACATACAGACTATTTTTTTCAATACATATATCCCTATGATTAATTTATCAATAAGGCTCAGTGAGCGATCAATAATAATAAATAATATTAAAATAGAAAAATTATAACAATACATTGTAATAAAATTATGTGAATGTTCTCTCTCTCATGCTCTCTTTTTCTTGCTCTCTCTCAAAATATCTTAACTCTGTTCACCCTTCTTCCTGTTATGAGGTGAGATGAAAAAATACCTATATGATAAAATGGAGTAAGGTGAATCATGTAGGCACTGTGATGTAGTATTAGGCTTCTATTGACCTTCTCCACTGGTTTTCGAGAAATCTTTATGAGCAGCATAATTAAATCTTATGCCATCCTGCTCCATACCACCTGGGGGTGAATCACCCTCTGTCCAGAGCATCTACACTATATATACTACTCACTATGTAGTCACTTATTAGCCATCTTGGTTATCAACCATTACCATATCTCAAATCTTGTATTTAAATAACCTTCAGAACAACACACAATTTAAAATTTGCTTATTTCTGGAATTTTCTATTTTATATTTTTGGACTGTAATTGACTAGGTAATTGAAAGCATGGGAAGCAAACTGCAGATAAGGGAAGGAGGTGGCTACTGTAAATGGTAACCTCTACTCGGAGTACACCTCTTTTCTTCTTTCCTTTTGTTTCCAGATGGATAAACTTTCATTGATGTAACCCTCCTGGATTTTCTCTTCTCTACTCACTCAGTGACTGAACCACAAAAGAAGTTAAACAACTGACAAGTACCTTGGTCACCAAGCTGGTAAGCAAGAAGCTAGGATATAAACCCATGTAATCTCGCTTGGGAGCCCACACACTCGGATGCTTCACCCTACTAATGCCTCGGCGCACATGATATCCAATATCTCCTCTTCTGCTTGGTGGCAAGAAATCTCAAACTACTAGCTCTTTGGAAAAGGAAGTATAGAGAAGAGGACTCAGTGCTAGGATCCAAATCGTGCTTTCTTTGAAGTAATTTTATATCCTTGTCTTCTTTTCTACTCTGAAGGAGAAAGCCTTATGACACAGTGTTGACTCATCCACAGTTTTCCCCAGAGGGTCTTTGTTTAAACCTATTTTCTTCCTGTAATTATTTACTTCTTCTTTTATTCTCAAAGTGTTCAGGTTTGGGGAGAAATCATGTAGTCCTTCTATGCAGAAGCCTGGGAAATGTTTAGGCAAGGGAAGGGAACAGGTCCGTGTCAAGGTTATTGGCATATTCTTTAAAACAGAGGAAAAAAAATTGATCACATTGTTTTATTGAGGACTGAGCTACTTGGCACCACAAGAAACTAAGACCACATGACTTTTGGTAATCTAGGCTTCTTGAGCTTTGTCT
Organism: Geosciurus inauris; assembly: GCA_004024805.1. Taxonomy (NCBI): domain Eukaryota; kingdom Metazoa; phylum Chordata; class Mammalia; order Rodentia; family Sciuridae; genus Geosciurus; species Geosciurus inauris. The sequence continues at coordinate 111,800 of PVHX01003549.1, forward strand.
TGGCTATACTATGTTTGTTCTTGCTCATGAGTGAGCCTCACTAATGCATTCCAAGGGCCATCAGAGCCCTAAATGACAGCTTAACAACAGGCAATTAACCATGCCTCCTTCATATGGTCAGGAGCAGCTCACGGGCAACCTGTTGCAGGGACAGAGATAGGAAAACTGAAGCAAGAAATGACCTATACTGCCTGGGTCCTGGAGTTAAATTTACTGGCATAATTGCCAGATGTAATTTCTCTGCACCTCTTTCTGCTAAGTGCTCTTTAAGAGCAAAGCACTTAGTAAATTATAAGGAGGCACCAGCACAAAAGTGCTTACAAATAAGAATTATGGAAAATCAGAAGCCAAACGCTCACAACAGCAATTTCTTTTTTCTTTAATCAGAAACAGAGTGAGAACCATACCGGAGGGGTGAAGTCTCTCAGGCACAGCGATAACATAAGCTGTTCATATATTTTAAGATCTAATCTATCATTTAAAAATTATTTTATTATAAGGCTATATATATATATATTCCAATATTCCACTGGCTGCCCCAGGGGAAGCCAGATAAAAGGTAATAATAGAACTAATGGGAATTAACTTTATAGTGTTAACCCACCAGGTTGAGAAAGCAAGAGGCACAAATTGGTAGATAGGGGAATTCAACTACCAAACGGCCCATGCTGAATGTTTGGTTGCTGTTTCTACTGGTTTTCATTTCAGGAAAGGGAGTTAGTCACACAGAAGGCGGCATCCTACCTCAGCCACAATGATGGCAGAGAGAAACAAAACCCAGGCTTTCTGGAATCTTAAGCAATCCCACAGGAAGACATTGAGTGTCTCAGAAACCGCCTTGAGGAGCCAGTCATCTATCAAAAGTGACTGTGCTTTTGCTGGCTCCACATCAGTAGCTTCTTGGGGGCAGAACATCAAGCACAGTTGGGCACATATATTTTTTTGTATATATTTTTTTTTGTATATATTTTTTTGTATATAATCACCAACACTGCTGGAAAGTGTAGCATCAGGTCCATGAGAAGCTATGTTTGAAAAAAGAGCAGATTAGGCATTTTGAAAAGCACAGATCACATATATAAACATGCCTAGTACAGAATGTATAGTACAATGGCTCAACAAATCTTAGGCCCTATTTCTTCTCCCTTTCCCACTGTGTCTCTAGATTAGCAGCATAATAGGAAGTGCAGCTATGGTTGGATCTTAAGTGTCCCCTAAAGGACCATGTGTTAGAGGCTTGGTCCTCAGCATGGTGCTATTGGGAGGTTGTGGGACTTTTAAGAGGCAGGGCCTAACGAGAGGTTTTAGGTCATTGCAGATGTATCCCCAGAGAGGATTGTTGGACCCAGGTGGTCTTTTCCTCTCTCTCCCTCTTTAGTTTCCTGGCAACTGGGTGAGTAGTTTTGCTGTGCCATGTACTTCTTACCATTGCCATCTGGCACCCTCACCAGAGACCTGAAAATCACGGGACTGCCTGCTCCTGGACTAGTCCTGCCTGCCAACAACTGTGAGCCAAAATAAACCTTTTCCCTTTATAAGTTGATTATTTCAGGTATTTGTTATAGTGATGGAAGCAATAAGTAACAAATGCCTGGAGACAAGACTTTGTTGGATTCTCTGGAACCCAATCCATCTCCTTGACTCCATAGAGGTGGATAATTAACTCACCCAGCTTGGGAAGCTTACCTCTTGGAATGAAATATCTCCAGTCTCATTTCTCTGTTTCTAGCATCATTTGCAGGTGTTTCTAAAGGCTCTCGCTACTAACATCGCAACCATCAGACAACTGTTGGCATTCAAGATGGAACTGACCTAAAAGCCATCTGATTCTCAGATGACAACAACTCCCTTCCTTAAAACACACACACACACACACACTCACACACACTTTCTGTACCTTCTGCCTGGAATAACACTTACGCTGATAAATCCAGCATAAGATAGCCCTAAGAAGTAATGAGTCACAAAGAATAAACTTTACTGGCATACCTAACAGGATTCCTTGTTGTACATGGAAGATTCCTAGATGTAAGACTTTAAAGTCAAGAAATCTCTTTTCTTGCCAGTCAAGGATTTCTTTCCCACACTTACTCCCAAAGTCTCAGCTGACACTAAATGTGTCCAGAAGCCTAAAGCACAAGATTCTCAGGATACACAGTTTACAGGCTGTAGATTGCATTTTCCATCCCCAGAGAAAGGCAGGGCTGCTATTTCTAGAGGAAAATGTGCTGTTTCCTTCAAATATCCCTTCCCCAATCACCACCACCTTCAGAGAGAAATGCATTAGCAACAGCAAGATCAGGCAAGCTTGATTTGGAAGAGAATGCTATTTGCCTATCATCTCTTCTCTCCACATCAGCAAAATTGGCCAGTTTGATAATGCTTTATACCCTTTACACATTGTCAGGTAAGATGCATTGCAAATGTACATGGCTTAACAAATATATGGTAAATACACATTTTTCCTGTCCTTTCTATCTATAAAAGATTCTACAGAAAGTTGAAGGAGGAAAGAGTCGTTTTGTAAAAATGATAGATATGGTATAAAACTCCATAGCTTAAACATCTAACTTGCTGAGTTTTAATGGGGTTGTCATCACCGGACTGTTAGCTTAACTTATGAAAATCAAGAAAATGCCTCTTTGTTGCTTCATAAATCCTGATGAACAATGGTCCGACAACAGAAAACAAGCTCTGATTTTGGAATGATTGCTCTCCGTGTATCGCCAGTAATGAAGTATGAAGGAAATCGAAGACTTATTGCTTACAGATATTAGCACAGGCCCAGATGGCTCAATTTTTTTTAACCATAATAGATAATTCTTGAATTATGTGCCTAACAAAGACAAATTCTAGAACTAACGGAAGGCATTTATTATATTAACAAGTGTGTTTTCGATTCCTTCAAAACAGAATGTAATTTAATCTCGGCTTCAGAGACAGATTGGAAATGTTAAATGTCTGCTTTTCAGAAGTGATTTCTGTGGGGAGAGAAGTATTCACCATCAGCTTGAACTGTGTAACTGGGGGAAAGGATGTTTATCTTAACGGCACAGAAAGGGAGAGGTTGTGGATTTTTTTTCCATTTTCTTTTTTCATTTTTTAAATATAGAGCAGATTGTATATATCCTAGTCCTTTCCCAGGGTGACTTCTGCCTTGCTGAATGTAACATATTCCAATGTGAGAAAGAATAATTATCTGATAGTGGGGGAGACCCTACTTAATGTTCCGTGCATTAAAATGAAAACCTAAAACTGCCCAGTGATCTTCATTGCCTTACTGTTTCTCCAGGGACTCAGGTGGATGTGGTGAGGGTCAAGACAAGATTTGTGATGTGGAGGTATCCAAAGGTCCCAATTAATAGTCATCCTGCATAGGTGGCCAAAGCTGCGGAGGATTTGGAGACAATGCCATGTGAGAAATAACAAAAGGGCCTGTGGCTATTTGACTTGGAAAGGAGAGGCAATCTTAGGAGGACAAAGACAATCTCAGCAAGAAGAAGGCATTGTAGGAGTTTGCAGGGGGTCTCCCATGCAGAAGGGCAGTTGACTTTTGAGGACATTCTGGGAAGAATGCCTACATTTCATCATCTCAGTTACATCCCAATTCCCCTTGCAGAGAAGAGGATATCCAGGGTGCATTTCATAAGAGGTTCAGAGACTTCCCTCTGGGTATGAAAAGGGGAGGATGGAGTCAAAGGAGATGTGGAAGACAGCATCTAGGGGTCTATCTGGAAGTGAAAGTCAGAGAGTGCTCAGGAAACTTCTGTCTGAGAAGACAGGGAAGAAAGATGAAAACTCTAGGCCTTGAGATGGAAACAGGAAGTGAGACTATTCAAGTGACCTGAGGAGGGAATCCAGAGGTGCCGAGTGCAAAAAGTCACACAGCTGCAGAGTTTATACTGTAAACTGTAACCTGTAATCTCACCTGTGGCTAGGAGGTGGGCAGTTTGTGCATCACACCAGTTCAAATGAAGAACTTACTAACAGGAGAGAATGAATAGTCTTCTGAAGAAGTGATTTCTCCATATCTGTCCCTGTTCATGTGGAAGCCAGTTGACTCCTCAAGGATGCTGATTAGGAGATGCCAGGCTTGGGTGGGACACTATTCTAGATGATCCTTGAGGTCATGCCAATTTCTAAGATGCCACAAAAATATTTTTCTTGGTACCAAGATTCATTTAGCACTTTTGTATTCAGCACTGCTGTGTGCCAAAGTGCTAGGCAGTGGGGTCATAAAGGTCAGAGCATGCTCATGAGCCTTGCTTTCATGGATTTTATTTCCCAGTGGGGCAGAAAGATGGGAAGCAGTAGTTCCAGGGCTGTGGTGTCTGCAGGGAAGATGTGCAGGAGCTATGGAATAGATAATAGGTAAGTCAGTATATTATCTGATAGGCTAAGGGCAGACTCCCTGGACGGGGTGGTTTTACAATAGGCCTACCTGAATCAGGTGCAGTGGCTCATGCCTATAATCCCAACTGCTCAGAAGGCTGAGGCAGAAAGATCTCAAGTTCAAAGTCAGCCTCAGCAACTTAATGAGGCCCTAAGCAACTCAATGAGACCCTGTCTCTGAATAAAATACAAAAAAGGGGATGTGGCTACGTGGTTGAGTGCCCCTGAGTTCAATCCCCAGTACCAAAAGAAAAAAAAAAAAAACAATAGACCTACCTGTGAGTAAGAATTTGCTGGAAATAAAGAAGAGGAGCTTTGGGGGAAGGAAGAAAAATAAGAAGTGTCTCTATATAAGGAGAAGAGCCTGAATGAAAACATTGAGGACAGAAAGGGTGACTCCCATCCATGGAATTACTCTTTAGCTTTGATGTCTGAACAAAACTTGTGTTGCTTAAGAAGGACCTTCTGAACTCATTTACACAGCTTAATTAGTTATATTAAATTGAAAGTTGAGATAGGGGAGGGCAGAGAAAGAATACAGACATTTTGATGTGGTTTAGATTGATCCGGAAGGGATTAAAGAAATGGGGATTATTTCTTGCAGGCAAAATTTAGTTAAGTAAAGCATGGAGTTTGGGGGAGTGGACTAGAGGGTAGTAGCATGAGCCTTCTGAGGCGTGGAAGGCGGGGTTCAGAGATATCATGGTGCAAGATAACACAAGATAACACATGGTGCAAGAGAGATGAGGAGCCTTTGTCTGTCCCTGACCTCACCTTCCCTGACCTCAGAAGGTAAGAAGATGCTAAGACAAGCCTTCCTCCCTAGAAATCTTGCCCATTGCAGACCTTTCTCCTGGGTGGCTTTCAGGCACAAAAAGCCTTAGTTTGGCCAGACAGCTCTTTGGTTCTTATGCAGGGACATCCTACAGGGCATATCAATTAGTGTCTAGGAGAGAAACTCCCCTACCCCCTGAATTTTGCTTTCTTACAGTGCTGTATAGCTTGCAAAGTGTTTCACATACATTTGAAAAGGGTTTGGTTAGCTTTGTCCTAGAGAGAGGACTTGAGATTCAGAGATGCAAACAACTCTGAATCATTTTGAACCAGTACTGGTACATTTCTGGTGAATCTTACTTTTGCATGTGGTTCCCATTGCTGGGGCATTGGGAAATGGAAATAAGTCAGGTAGATAAAGGGGAAAATCTCCAGAGGCTGCTCTCTAGTACAGTGGTATGTCCTTGAAGAAGGTAACAAGGACTTTTCTGAGTGAAGGAAAAGAAAGGGCCCAACTGCAACAATAACTCAGAATGGTTGATAAGCATTTGCTTTTCTATTCTGGGTCTTTCCCCTGCTTCTTTCTCTATTGCATTGCTGTGGAGTTGGAACTGGCTGAATCAGCACTGAATCATTTAGCAGGAAATGATGAAAACTGTCATTTTCCTCTGTCTGCACAGTAACACACAGCAGAGAGAGCTGCAGATGATGGCGGTCCATCTGACAATGCCGCGGGCCTGAGATTGGATTGTGGGTGGGAAGGGCCTGCAGTTTAATCAGCAGTCACTCCCCCCGGGTGGATCTGGGAGTGTGAATGTGAGGTTGTCCCTGCAGCAAGGACACCTAGTTGACAGACCCACAGAAACAGCCCTAGAGAGGTGAAGAAGCAAAAGACAAGCCACAGGCCCACTGGGAAATCTTACAGCAGAAAACAGGCATCCTGAATGATGGGGTACCCCAGAACACTTTTGGTGCTTACAGTAGCTATATAAAAAAGTCCCCGTCAAGGGGCTGCCTTGACAAGGAGAGGAAGCTTCCCTTGGCTTCCTACAGTAACCTGCAACCTTACTGGAATATAATTCTATAACCTCATTCAGGGAGAGATGAGAGGTGTTTTCACCATCTGCTCATTTAAAAATGCACTCAGGATTTGTCAGAAAATAGCATGATTCTGCAGTGTTTGGCATCTTCTTTTACCCTTTGAGCCTCAGTTTCTTCTTTGGTAGAACAGAGAAGTTAATCCCTACAGCTGCAGCATCACGGGGCTGAATCATGGCATAATGAATGTGATGGTACTTTGTGAAGTGCACATCATTACATTATTCAGAATCCCAAGTCCTTGGGGGCACTTCAGAACCCTTATTCTAGCACTCATCCCAAGCAAGCAAACACACATCTACCTTGTCTACCCCTGCTGGTCCCCAGCTTAATGGCTTTAATGCAGTTGTGAACATGACCACTGACCCATGTGCCCCAGTCGGGAAGTAGTATTAATGGGAATGAGTCAGGCCCCCAAATCCTGAATTGCTTCTGCTTTCTATTAAGCTAAGAGACTCTCTAGTGATGACTATGCATCATTTAGTATCCAAAAGAGAATGAGCAACCTCATTAAATGTCCACATGTTTCTGAATGTCCAGATTTTTGACAACATTCTTACGGCCATTTGGAAATAATATTCCATAAGTGAGAAGATGGAAAGAGTATTCGATATTTTTTTAAAAACTGGGGGAACAGATATACAGTCAAGGGAACCCCTAAGAAGGGATGGTGTGATGCTAAGGAATGTGGTAGAGCTGGTGGAAATATGGGTGCTCAGTGGACAATTAAGCATTTGGAAGGTTTTGCAGGAGTTAAGCTAGATTTACTCACAATTATCAATCCAGGAAGTTCTGCCTGGCTAATTTTTCAGTCTCATCCATAATTTAATAACTATTTACCCAATTTCTACTATCTTAAAAGATTACTTGAATTGCTGTGTGGGGAATGAATTTTGTGGAACAGGAATACCCAGAAGGGCCAGGTAGGAGGTTGCTCCACATGAACCTTGCTATTGGTTTGATTTAGGATAGTGGCAATACATAGAGAATTGAGCCATCTATTGGTCCCTAATAAATAAATTGGCATACTATGTCAATACATGGAATATGGTTTATGGGTGGGGGAATCAAAGATGGTGCCTGTGTTTTTGGCTTAATGAATGGGTTGACTGAAATGGGGAAGAACAGGGAAAAACCAGTCTGATTGAACAAGCACAATCAAAATCCCTGCTCTTGACATGCTATGTCTGAAATGCCGTTAAGTCATTCTAGTGGCGATCACAAAGTGGCGATACATGTTTGCAGCTAAGGGGGCTAGGGAATAGAGACATGGAAGTCATTGGCATTTTGGTATTGGAATCCTGGGGCCTGAATGCAGTTAGTTAGGGAAGGAGTGTTGCTAGAGAAGAGGACCCAAGACTGCTATTCCTACATTTAGAAAGAGAAACCTGAACAGGAGTAGAACAGGAATGGCTGGTGAGGTGATAGTGCTGTCATGGAAAGGGAGGCGATTCTGAATAATTCTGAAGGTTCAATCCTCCGTGATTCTTGCTCCCTTTCACATTATATCTTCCCTTCTTGATTGCACAGGCTGATAAATCCAGGAAGTTGAACTTCTGCCCGCCTCTGGGAAGTGGCCCAGGCTATCCAAGTAACAAATCATCAGCTTATCACAGTTGACACTGCTACCATTCTACTTTATCATTTTTTTTGCTCTTATTTTTTTCTGAATTTTGGGAAGCTGACTATGGCCTTTTATCTGGATGCCCACACTCTGTCATCACTCTTCTCCTTCCTCTCTCTGCTTCCCTCCCACCTCCTTCCTGGGCGCTCCACACAGTGAGGCCCTATCCACTTCATCTGGTTTATCTGCTGAGTGTCCTCAAGGTTCAGTCATTTCCCAATGGTTATTTGCTGTTTATCTGATTCTCAACTTGACATTATATCTCCTTGTGATATACAGCCGTCTGGCTATTGTTTATCCAGTGCAAGTATATTATTCTGCATCAACTATCCCCCTATCTCCTGCAAGTTGGGGACCATGTCTCTAACATCACAATATCTGACATCTGCAAATCATCCCCATAACTGCAGAGATAAAAAAGAATTCATTACCATCTATGTTACCCTCTCTTGGGGAAAATTCAGGTCAAATTGTTTTGCCCTTGGATGACACCTTCCTTTAATTTTAAACTGTCCTTTCTCTCTCTGCATTTTATTTAAACGCAGACATTTTATTTGCACCCCACTGCTTGTCTCTTTGATTGGAAGACCATTTCTACTGATGGTGGCTGAAGTGTAAATATTTTGTTTTTCAGGTTTGTTCAGCAAGGTCTATTCGGACAGAAGACAAAATGCCAGCTGAAGTCCCTGTGTGTGAAGAACATAGTGTTCAGCCTTTTACTCCCAAGGCAAATTATTTGCTTAAGTAAGGGTTTCTTCCTTGATTACAGCTTTTATTATTGAGATCTTATCTGAATTTCCCAGGTGTGTTTTGAATTTCACAATCTTTCTCTGTACTGCAGAGAGCTGGTCTCAGAAAATATATTTGCATGTGTTCCCAGCTCTGATGGAGACAGAGTCCTAGACAAATAGTTCTGGGAATAAAGAGCTGAAGAGAAACACAGTATCTGGGTGTGCTAATTATTTTCCCTGACTGAGGACATTGGCTGGCTGTTAATAGACATATCTATTAGGTGTTATACTATTTGTTTTAGAATATGGCCTTTCTTGATTTGAAAAATCTTAGAGTAGAATGAAGAAAATACATTAAAATGAAATAAATAATATTTGATTGATTGATCGATTCATTCATTCATTCATTCATTCAGTCAGTCATTCATTCATTCAAGAAAAACACACTGAGCACCTATGATGTGCCAATCAATGTGCAGGGTACAGGGACACAAAGATGAATAAGAAAGCTCAGTCTTTAAGGAGCTCCTTGCAGAGGAGACAGGCAATTATAGCATGCTGGTAAGTTCCCTGACAGAAGCTGCTATAAAATGCTATGGGAGCACAGAAGATGGAGTTACAAATTGCCAAGGGGTACTGGGGACCATATGACAAAGACTGAATCTTTGAATGACTGGGATTGTGGCAGATGGATATGGTGGGGGGACTGCCCTCAGGCATCTGTAGCACTCAAGTGTGGAGGAATGAGGGAAGGTGTGAGTAGGGCAGGGGGAATCAAGAGGCATGGCTGGAAAGGTGGGTTGGGTGCTGACAGTATCCCAGCTCCCCTTAAGCAAAAGTCAGAGAGCAGGTTCAAAGTGCCTCCCTTCTGGTCAGAGGAGGAGTGGGAATCATGGACCTTCTGAAGAGGCAGCATCAGAACACAGTGCACCCAAATCATTCAGTCTCATCTGGCATAAACTTCTTTTTTTGTTTTTTGGTACCAGGGATTGAACTTAGGGGCACTCGACCACTGAGCCACATCCCCAGCCCTATTTTGTGTTTTATGTAGAGACAGGGTCTCACTGAGTTGCTTAGCACCTCGCCATTGCTGAGGCTAGCTTTGTACTCATGATTCTCCTGTCTCAGCCTCCCAAAGTGTTGGATTACAGGCGTGAGCCACTTTGCCTGGTTTGGCATAAACTTCTGATGTCCTCTGTTTTGGAAATTACAGTTCATTGCAAGCTCAGAATTCTGTTCTGTTGCTCCCTTTCTCACTCAGCTGTCACAGGTTTGTTAGTATGGGCTAACCCATAGGCTTGGTTCTTGACTTCTCTTCATAGTGTCCCTGTTTCTGCTTTGATGATCCCATTTTCTTTTATTCATTTACAGTTAAGCTCTGTTGATTCATTATGTCCTGTCTTGGATCCTGTTCCAGTCAAGGCCCTGGTTCAGTCTTTGCCACTGACACTTCAGGCCTTTACCTGAGCAGTGACCAGGTATGTCAATGCTGCGTACTGTTCTGGAAACATGATCAGGTAGGACCAGCAAAGACCTGTTGTAATAGGGCCTGCCGATCTCCGCTTGGAAAATGGGGTGTGGTTGATAGATCCTCATCATGAAGGGTCATGCTGATTAGGATAGGGATAGTGAAGGTGTCACAGGTGAAGAGATGTCTCCAAAGAAGGACCAGAGGAGACCCCAGAGAGAAGGGGGAGCTCTACTCAGGATCAATAGTTACTGGCATGTATGCCAGAAAAGAATTGCTGCATATGCCCATCAGAGATACAGACAGAGATTTATTTAGTAAAGAAGATACATGTTCAAGGGAGAATAAGGGATATCTCAAGAGTGAAAGACACTGTTTTAGGGTTCCCAGCTCTTCTTTTAAAGGAAACTTGGTGAGGGGTAGGTATGGAAAGGCGTGTGATAATGATGATCCCAAGATGGATTCTGGTGGTCTGGTCAGTCTCTGAGTTCTTTGGCTGATGTAGTGTTCATTATCAGTAGATAGCACTGGAAGTTCCCTAAATTATAGGTTCCTCAAAATATCATCTCTCTTTTTGCTTAATATAGTTATTGGGGGTTTAATTAACAGTGCTCAGATAGATTTACAGGCTTCCCAGGAATTTGGAAGTAACAGGCTTGGAAGAGAGAGGCTTGGGGAGTGACAGGTCTGGAAAAGTATGAAGAACTTCTGAATTCAACTCCTTTCCCCTGGTCCTTCCTTCGTGTCTCCTTTCTACTTGTTTCTTATTTCTTCTGTCCTACCTCAGAGAGAGATGAAGAGATAATGGCAATCACATCTGTAAGGAGAGATCTATGACGTTACCACTGACAAACAGGAAAGTAAGGGTGCAGATTCTAGACTCTGGAAACTTAAAAAAATTACTAGATATGCATGATATTGGGAAGTTAAGTGAAACCATTGCAAGGAGCACAGAAGAGATGCCTAGGATAGGAAAACAATAGGTTTGATGAATTATGACACTTAGTTTTTTCCTCCATCATTACGTTCCTTCCTTCCACCCTCTAAGTCATATCGAAAGCATCCAGAGCAGGTATGCAGATTGCAAGAGTGTGGGGAAAAGGGCAACCTTACTTTCTCCAAGTCTGGATTCCAAAGAATGTTAAAAATTTTAAAACAGCAGCTTGCTCTTAGGAATAGAAGCTAACTGTGGGGTGAAATTGCCTTAGTAGGGGCATGAAGCTAGACTTGAGGAAAATGGGATTGCAAGGCACTAAAGGAACAGAGGGAGGGCATTATATTTCTCTCCATGGAAATCTGTTGGAAGAGGAAAGAAAACCATCTGTCTAGTACAGTGTAAATATAGTCATGCTCATGCCCTTGAAATGGACTTATTTTTTTCTTTTTAAACTACTTTAACTAAAATTTTTCTGTGATAGCACTATCCATACTTATTTTCACATAGCTGCAATCAGAAAATGCTTTATCTTTTGCTCTAGCTAATTATTATTTTAATTTTACTTAACATTGTAGCATTAGCATTCTCACACTTAATGACTATAGTGTGGTCCTCACAGTTATTTTAATGACTGCATAATAGCCCAATATACAGTTGAATTGTTAATTCAATAATATATCTGGGATTAACTCTGTAGATCTCTTTCTGGCCTAATATTTTTGTATTTTATGGTCTTCTTAATTCCTCTGCTCTGTACAAATTAGTCTATGTTTCCTCTCCCAAATATTCTTAAATTTCTCCTTGTAACCACCTATACAACCACAAACAGAATGCCCACAGGAACTCATTCCTTCTGGCCTCCAATGAAGAAATCGTACATGATGGTACAGGCCTTGGTGGCAGGTTAGATTCAAGTTTCTGGTTTTTGTCATTGCTAGTGACATTAGATCAATTACTTAATCTTATGAGCTCCCATTTCTTTATCTGCAAAAAATGCTCATAAATGTATGTATCTTGAAAGGTTATGTAAGGATTAAAGACAATAATTATAAAGTGCTTGCTACAAAGTAGATGATCATATGTTCTGATTCCAGTAAGTCTGGTGGCAAAATAAGATGAGTACTTTTACATTCAACGGAAAGTGTATCAAGGGCAGGAATCTTATATTATATACCCCTGAATCCTCCAGGACAGGGGGCTTTCTACAATTCCTAGTTGTTAGTTGATTATGTAGACCTTTGTAGAATATCTGACCCCATGGATTGGGTGGTGTTGGGTGGTTACTTTCTAAAGTCCTAAACTCTCGCTTCTCCAGCAGGTGACTAACCGTTTCCAAAATGGTAGCAGTTGGCTGCCCAGCATGGATTTGCAACTCCACCTGTGGGGAAAGCAATTGTAGGTAGGAAGCCACTGGCAGCTCTAGGAAGAAACTACCTGTTCTCAGAGGCTGTGTGGGGACCCAACATGAATATTCAGTGTGTATTTTACACCGTGACAATTTTAGAGACCAGGTGCACCAAAGATGCACAGGCAGATGAGAAAGGGAGAGGGGAGGGGAGGAGGGAACCCAACCACAAACAAACCTGATTCCTCTGCTCCTTACAAAACATTTGCCTTTTACAAGCACACAGATAAATCCCCAGCAGAACAGGGAGTGCCGAGAGGGAAGCTGGCATTCGAAAGGCTTGCAATATCAGCTAATTGGTCTCAAACTTAAATCATAAAAAGACCTGTAATTATGCTGTTCCGAATTAACACAGAAGGCTGTTGGGTATGTGGTGGTGGAGAGAAGGAGGAGCACCAATGGGGGGAAGAGTCCGTTTTTTAAGTGAATTTATACTATTATAAGACTTGTCGCGGGCGAGTAATAAAAATGGTGATGCTAAGTTAAGCCTTGTGTTATCCTGTTTGCTCAGATGCTGCTTATGCCAGCCGTAGCCAGCAGAAAGCACTTTTCAATTTATTTTTATGACTCTTCTCTAAAAGCATTCCATTAAAGGAATATTACCCTGTATGAAGTTTTGAGGCACCAATGGCAGTTTATTTGCTTGTTGTGCTGGAAAGGGATAAACAGTTATCTGTGGTGCCCATTATTTCAGTTTTGTCTTTCTCTTACTCCAGTTAAGGGTCAAATGTGGATTCTGCTGTCTACCCTTCTATGGAGCACCCCTCCCTGACTGTGCTGGGTTGAATCTGGGCTGCGTGTTAGTCTACTTTGATGATCGGAACTGCTGAGTCTCATGTTTGCTCCTCATGGGGCCAATTTATTCTAGCCCATTGGGGAGATGAAGGCTCTGCAGCCATGCTTCTTATTTGGAGGGCAGGAGCCAAATGAGGCAAGGGAGGCATCTCCTCTGATGGAGTCTGTTTTATCTCTCTTACCTTTCCAAAACCCACTCTTTTGTTGCTTTGGCAATATGTGTTCTGCAACAGTTGCTTCCTCTCTCACAAATAAAATGAATCTAGAAGAACAATATGGCACCGTCGTTGAGGGCATAGGTTTGAAATTTAACTCTGCCACACAAGATCTGCTATCTTAGACAAGCTACTGGACCTCTCTGAATATAAGTTTTCTAACCTATAAAATGGGGGCATGATAGTTACCATCTTGTTAAGTTTTTGTGAAGATTAAATGAGAAGATATATGTAAAGTGCATATCACATAGTAAATGCTGCATATGTGTTAGGCATTTTGTTATCAATATTATTGCTGATATCTCAATAAATGTAAGTGAATACAGGATTTCTGGCTCTGATTTCATTACTAGTTTGCCAAATCACCTTAAACTCATCAGTTAATTTATTTAGGATAATAATTCAACCTTTTTTTCATTCATGAAAGGAGATGAAGACCAGCAAAAAGCAAAAGTCATGATAAGTAAATGGCTTTATGATAATTTATGATGTTATCATAACCTGGATGAGTACAGTGCTAATTCATGTCCTTTATGTCTAAGTGTATTTTGAAGATCTATTATAGGAATATGAATTCCCTGATGTTGGAGGTTATTATTGAAGTAATAGAATCTTATAGTTGAAACAGGTCTTAGGATCGTAAGGATTTTTTATTTTAAGCAGGAATTCCTTCGGCAACCACTCTGATTTGTGTCAGGTCTCAGCCTGTGTTATAACAGACCCTGTAATAATGGGTTTACTCTTGCAGGCTCATCTTTCCTAGTTCTAAATGATAGAATGCTATTCTTTAAAGTTATCTGAAATCTTCCTTCGTGTTACTTTCATAAAATGGTGTTGGTTCTGTCCCCTGAACCTTCACAGAAAAAGTCTAATTCTTCTGTACATGACAGCACTTCGAGTATTTGCAGACAGCAGTTTCCTTAGGTCTCTTCTACTTCTGCCAAGTTCCCTCAAACAGTCCTCATGGGCCACAACACCCAGAGCCTTTGTTATCACAACCACTCCCCCAGATGAGTGGCAACCTCAGTGGAACTTTCCTTCATAAAATGGTACACTGAAACTGAACACAGAATTCTGTTCATGGTTGGGCCTCCCTAGATTGTGATGCTATCCTTTGCTCTAACTTGACCAAAGATGGCTCTCATCCTTGTGATTGCTACACAACTCCTCACTCATGCTCTGAGACCAAATCCCCCTTCAACTTGGTGGAAACAGGAAAAATTGTCTGATTCAGTCTTCATATGTTGTGAGTGTCAAAAGTGAACAGTGGATAAAGGGGTTTGAAATTGCTGAAAGGAAAAAAAGATGAATATGTGGGTTTAATTTTATGGTGGTTGAGCTGATGTAGTTCACTATAGCTTTTGTTGTTTTCACCCCATAAGTACTTATGTTAGCTCACTTATTACTCTGCATTGAAAACTGTTCAGATTTATCTATCTATCTATCTATTTATTTATTTATCTACTGATTGATTTATTGTGCTGGAGATTGAACCCAGAACCTCACACATGCTAGGCAAGCATGCTACCAACTGAGCTATATCCCCAACCCTCAGTTTTATTTTATTTTTCTTTTATTGGAATCTAATTTATATAGAGAGAGATTTGATCTTGGCTAGTTTATTACCCATCATTCTCTACTTTGTGTTATTCCCCAGTTTGAGAAGTTTAGTTTCTGTGGTTTTACTTAAATGATGGGTACAAATATTGAAAATTTCCTCTCTAGGGGGGGCAGGAAAGGTGAATGGGTATAGTAAAGATGGTTGATAAAAAATATATATAAATATATATATATGTATATATATATACTGTTCATTGAAAGTGCATATAAAGGTGTTTAATATGAAGAATGTAATCTGCTTATAATTTTGTGCAAAGTTAGAAAAATTATGATTGTAACAATTTTTTTTCTATTTGCCTCAACAAATGTTTTTAGTGAACAGTGTGTACAGCTTCTGAAAATTTGTTTTTTTCTGTTATGTTTGATAACATGTATTAAAATGCAACTTTTGAGAAAAATTTAAAAAAAAAGAAAGAAATTCCCACTTGAGTAGATGGTGGAGTGCTGGTACTAATGAACTCCTTGTACAATATCTCTGTTGGGCCACTGAAATAGGCAGATAGTTCAGAGGCTCACAGTAGACTGTGCTAAGGCTTAAATAAAGCTGTACCATCCAAAAAACAAACAAACAAACAAACAAACAATAACTCCTTCCTATCCACTCTCTATATAGCCCCAAATAATAATGGCTTCTTTCTTTTATCTCTTCTCATATTAAACATCCTTCTTTCACAGAACCAATTTTCTTTTTTGTCTTAAAGACATTTGGGTAAATACTTTATCTTGTCCTGTACATTAAAAACTCTTTCATGCTGAGAATGTGTTACAGTTACATTTATAGCCCCCAAGGGCAGTGACCCCGCCTTGTACGTGGTAGGCAGCAAGTGTAAGGCAAGAGTATGGGGCTGAGGGCAGAGACGATTATATCCTCTAAAGAGAATTCTTGACTAATTACAACATCATTAAACTCTTATTTGCATAGTTTGTTTGATTAATGTACAAGAATGTTATAATGATTATTATATTCTATTAAGTCCAAAACTATGATGGTGCTGAGATGTTAGCCTACTTGCACGTTGGCAAGTTAACCTGCCTGTATAACTGTGTACACACCCACACACCCACACCCACACACACACACCCCCAGACCTCTGCATTAGAGAACAGACCATCTAATACTCACGTAGAGCTTAGTATGGGTTCCCATTGACTCAATCAACCATGAGGCAATATAACAAGGGCCTGATATTACCTGCATGTGTGATAGAGTTGTGCTACAGAGGAGGAATTCGAAAAAACTGTACGATTTGTAGTTCATACAGTATGTATAGATCCTCTGAAAGATGACAGTCTTGCAGTATCTGCAGGAATATGAAAGTCCAGTTGGAAGAGGAAGGTAAATCCATAGCCCAAACATAAATACATCAGGTAGCACAGCAATATATAAGTTTGGAAAGGTTCAGTGTGAAAAAATTTCAAGGCTGGTATATATTTAATAGGGACATATGTCTGATGGTGAGCTGGGAGGTAGCAATGTGCAGTTACCCCCAGTTGGGTAACTTTTCCCATTTGCCAAGAGAGTGGAGGAGGCCTTCTCTTTCATCACGAGTACTGAGTTTTCTGAAGTCCCAAGCTAGGAGAACATTTCTAATTGACTCTAGATCTGCATGACCTCACTGCAGAACAAGCTAACACAGAGGCAGGGAAGATGTGAAAGGTTAAATGAAGGTTTAAATCAGCAGGGCTGGGTGATGAGGGTGCACAGAGCAGAGTCAATGGTGAGAAACAGAAGTCAGAAGGGGAAAGACAGGCAGAGCCGAGAGGGATGTTTGAAGCTAATGTACGGGGCTTCCTTGCACTGATCCCAGTGAAAGACTCTGCTTATGGTAATTGTTACCTAATAGAAGTTAAGAAAGCATGGAGTAAATTATTTTTCCTTGGGCCTTTCAATTCCTTCATGTCCTGATTAATACACACACACACACACACACACACACATATGTATTTTTCTTTCTTTTTTTCCTATATTGTAGTCACTGCATTTTTCAGCTCTATATTTTTACTTGATGTTTTCCCCCTAAGCCCTGGCTCCCATCCTTCGATTACCAACTTCAGAAACAAGCCCACACAATTGGAAGAGGAGGCTGGAGATTCATCTCCTCTGGACTGTAAAGATGACAAATCTCTCTCAACTCTTTGGTTAGAAAATACAATTAAGTGAACTGGAGTGGGTTCTCTCCAAAGAAAATTGGCTGGATTGAGATGTGAGTATCCTAGAAGCTGAACCAATAAAAATCAATCATTCCCATCCCCTGGGGAAATGGCACTAGGGGAAAAGTTTGCTTTGATATCTTTGTGCTGTGGACAAAATGTGTGTGATTTTTACCCAATCAATAGAAATCTCTAAAATGAAAGATTGAAGCCGTCAGGAGTTGTAACATCTCTGAGATGAAATATGTTTGTGAGAATTGTCTCCACTAAATGCCCAACATTCTCCCTAAGCCCCCATCTAAGTGTTTGCATAGCTTTGGAGCATTGTATGTTGTCTTTTTGCTCAAGCTTAGAAGGCTTGAGGAATCTCCAGTCTGAATGAGACTCTCGAGAGAAAACAACAACTAGCTGGATGATGCATGGGCTCACAAGGTAGAGAGGAAGCTGTGGAGTATGGTGTCCTCCTTTGTGTTTATCTTCAAGCCTAGATTTGATGCTATCCTGTGCTCAAAAGTCTTCAGAAAGCAAGATTTCATACTCTCCGAGGTATCCAGTGCCAGCGTTGAAGACCTCTCACTCTGAGCAAATCTGTTCTTAAATTTCATCTTGTTATTTAATTCTTTAATCTCAGTTATGGGATGCCCTTTACTCTCATGTCATGCTGGGACCAAAGCTGGTTATGTGCCACACCAGGGATATTTCTTGAAGGAATAAATTAATGAATTTGCTACTAAACTTTGAAAATCATATTGTTAATCCTTGTCTCTGTTTTAATAAGGTGGGTCATAACGTAAAAATAAACAACCACATGCCTGTAATTTATTTTCCTGATGCTGGCCTCTTTAAAAATGAGTAGTTGGGTTGTCCCTTGAGTAAAAAGAGTGACTCTTTCTCTCTCACCTCCTCATAACACAAAGTGGTAGAACCTGCCACTAACTCTAGCCAACTACTGTACTTTTTAAAATTTTAATGATGGTAAAATACACCTAAAATAAAATTTGTCATCTTAACTATTTTTAAGTGTGTAGTTCACTGGCAATAAGTACATTTATATTATTGTATAGCCATCATCACCATCCATCCATCTCCAGAACTTTTTCATCATCTCAAACTGAAAATGTGCACCCATAATTTCCCACAGCCTCCTTCCTCTAGCTCCTGGTAGCCACCATTCTATTTTCTGTCCCTATGAATGTGTCTGTTCTAAATATTTCATGTACATGGACTCATACCATATTTGTCCTTTTGTGTCTGGCTCATTTTGTTTAAAGTGATGTCTTTAGGTTTGATCCACATTGTATCATGTGTCAGAATTTCCTTCCTTTTTGGTGGTATTGAGGATTGAACCCAGGGGCACTTTACCACTGAGCTATATGCTCAACCATTTTTAAAAATTTGAGACAGTGTCTCTCTAAGTTGTCAAGGCTGCCAAGGCTGCCCTCAAACTTTTGATTCTCTCGCCTCAGGCTCCCAAGTTTCTGGGATGACAGGTGTGTGCCACCCCTCCTGGCAGAATCCCCTCCCTGTTTTAAGTTGAGTAATATTCTGTTGTATGTGTACATTTTGTTTGTCCATTCATTCTTTGATGAATATTTGGGTTATTTTAACTTTTTGGCTATTGTGAATAGTGCTGCTATGAGCACTGGTGTACAAATATCTCTTCAAGTCCCTCTATCAATTTTTTGGATATATATTCAGAAGTGGAATTTCTGGGTCATATGATAATTATGTGTTTAACTTTTAGAAGAATGGCTATACTATTTTCTGTAGTGGCTGCTCTTTTTTATAATCCTACCAGTTGTACACAAAGGTTCCAATTTTTCCGCATCTTTGTCAACACTTGCTATTCTCTCTCTCTCTCTCTCTGTCACAATAGCCAACCAATGGGCTAACTGCTCTTTGATTTGTTAAAATTCACAAAATCTTATCACTTGAACTTCTCCTCCACTTTTTAAAAAACATTCACTTCCTTAGAAAAGTAATCTTTTTTTTCTTGGTTCAGGTTCATGAAAAATGCTCTGTAATTGGCCTCCGTAGCCTGACACTCACACATTGTTTCCCTGTTAGGATTGCTCTCAGGCTCCAAGATCTCAGCAGGGAATTTTTCTGGGTGATATTCTTTCTACCTTATTTTCCAAATTGTCTCCCTCTCTTTATTTTTTGGTGATGTTCAATTTCAACATGTTTAAAACCGAATTCTTTATTCTGGCCTCATCACGTTGCCACCTGTGTGGCTTGAAGTAAATGATTCAACCAAAGCCTAGTTTCCTTGATTATAAAAAAAATAATAATAATACCTAAGGCACAACATTTCTTACATTTTCATAATCTTTTAACAGATTGTTACTTTAGTTTATCCTGCTTTTCACTAATGGATTCATTTTCCTAAAATAGTCTGTTCCATTGATCATTCATATTTTCAAAAACCTCTGTCCACTTTTTCTAAACTTTATTGCTTGGAAGTAATGCACACATTCTGCTTTTCCCATCATAGCAGAGGCTTTTGTAAATTCCTCTGTCCTGTGAAAAGAGTCATGACTCTCTACTTCTCAGATTCCGTGAATAGTGAATTCTTTTTATTATTTGTTTTAATTTGAGGTATCCAGTCACTCTCTGGGCCTTGCCAAATCATCTTCTTAAATGCTGTGATGCTTCTTTTTTGTCATTCTATTGTCGTTTCTGGACTCCAGGGCTCTGCACTTAAGTCACTGCTCACTGAAACTTGGGTTCTCTTTTGAAACCCAGCTCACCTCAGGTTGACATGTGGGTATCAGGCTTCCGGATTAGTGGAGAGTCTCCAAGCTTTGAAGAAGAATAGGAAATGGCTTTCACTCCCTCCTGGAAGGACTCTGGAAAGCAGTGATGCCTGTCACCTAGTTCTAATATAAACTTAGTTTAATACCACAGAAGAAGTAAATGATGCGGGTAGGTCTGTGTTCCAACGCTGCTTCTACTCTTCACATCAAGTTATTAAAGCTTCGTATTACTCTATCAGTAAGATCAGGGCAGGAGACATGTCTTTTAGGGTTGTTGTCAGAAATAAGAAATGAAAGTAAGCCATTCATTGATTATTGGGATTGAAGGCGCTCAAATAAATGGTAGGGCTGTTGTTAACATTATTATTATTTTAAAGTTATTTCTTCCTAGGTCTTCAGTGTTGGAATGATTGGAGAAGACAAGCATAGTAAAATAATGCAAAGGGTATAAACTTTGTGACGGTTGAAATTGTTCTTTTCTTTTAACTCGCCCTCTTTGTTCCTGTGTCAAGTTCATGCCTTAACTAAATTCACAGAAGGAACCTTCCAGTACAGTCAGGCCTCCTTAAGACATAGTCTTTACACTCCATCTCCCTCATGAGGATATTTGACCCCTCTGATTGTGCTTCCAGCCATGCCTAGGCTATTCTAAGTCCAAGATGGCAGATGTTCTTGCATGGTGAACTTCACTATGAACATTTTAACATTATACAAAGAATTCACATTCCAGGTGGGATGATTAATTTGTTTACTCCCGTCTGTGGGAAAAACCAAAAACCTTATCAATTGGAAATAAAGCCATTTGATCGAATGCTTAATGTTCTCATAACTGTTCAAGGCAATATACGACGCCCTGGAGTATTAAGCACGCATTGTACTCCAGCTGGAGTGCCATCTTATGTAACTCCAACCAATACACCTTTTTTCTTGTACTTAGTTACGCTAGTACCTTGTTATTTGTAGTTGCTCTTTGGTACTTGATAGCATGATTTTGCATCATTGTCTATTATTTGCTTCTTGTTAAATTGTGTTTGCACATGAGTCTCCTAATAATTGTCAACTCAATGACAATTGAGTTGGTGGTGTGAGGGTAATGCTCCTTGTCCTTGAAGGACACAGAACAGTGCTAGATACTTGGATTGCATTCATTCTAAATATACTAAGTGCCAACTATGTGCCCTACTAGAAACTAAGGATATGATAGGAAATAATATAGGTAACTATATATTTTAGTAGACACAAATTCAATCATTCTTAAATTATAATTGAGAAGGAGGACTTTTAGTGGTAGGAGAAATTAGAACACCCTTAGAGTAAGTTTGGGGATTCAGACCCAACTCCCCTGAAGACATCTTGAACTCTGACTTTTGTACACCCTCAACCCACAACTTGACTCCTTTTAACGAATGGGCTTGGATATTCTTGAGTATTATCATATTTGAAAAGCTTTGCACTCCTAGCTTCATCATATTTCATCACTCATAAAATATATGTGAAAATCAATGACATTAGATCACCATGTCTTAAGTCTTAAAGAGTTTTCCCTGTCTCCCTAAGGATGTAGTGAATCAGAAAATAATTAAAAATCATTTAGATCGCAACCTCTCTTTTTCTCCCCCCACCCCATTTCCGGAGGCCTTCAAGGAGCAGTGAGATTTATGTCTCTCCCTCCATCCGATGGCTCAGATAATGCAGGAACATCTTCACAAATGGGAGCTTTGCCAGCAGCAGCAGTATATCCCACCTGGCCTGCATTCTCCCTGTGTGCACAATGGCCATACTTATGAAGAAACTTCTACCTCTGGGATTACTGGTTATTTTTCTTAACAGCAGAAATGACTACAAAAAGCCACAGATGACATTTAATGGCAACTTACCATTTGTAGGATGCTTACACATCCATTATTCATTTGATGCTTATAACATAGATATTACTCTTATTCTGTTAAATACCAGTGAGCCATTGTTCAGATAAAGCTGGAGACTTTTCCAAGATCACTCTTCTTAGGAGAGGATAGAAACAAGATTATAGCTCTAAGATCATTCCTTCCACTTTCTTCCTGCCTTCTTCACAGAGAGAGTGGTAGGAGAAAGAAAGATGAAGAAAGGTAATGGGATTTGGGATATATTTTAGCCAAATTTGGTAGATATATTTTTTATTTTTGCACAATTAGGAGGGATCTATTATATGAGTCAGTTCCTTGCTCTGCATAAACCAAGTGATATTGTGAGTTAAGATGTTTTTTATTCAGGCTAAGTACAAAGCTCAGTGGTAGAGTGCTTGCTAGCATGTGTGAAGCCCTGAGTTCCATCCCCAGCATCACCCCTTTTAAAAAAAGGATTAGTTCATCCAAGTCCTATTGAATTAAAAAACAAGAAATTTATCGGCTCACATACATCTATAGCTAAGGGTAGTTTCAGGGACTCTGCTGTTATCTCCTTGGCCTACATTAGGTCACATGCCTCTTTCTCAGTAATCACTGGCAAGAGGCTAGGGTTCAAATAAACTCTGGTCTACTCAGACCTATAGCTGGAGATGGGAGTAGGATCAGCTTCTTTATAAGCACTTGGCCTATACATTTGGATTGAAGGTAATTTTTATACTTGTCCAACCATGAAGATTCAGTAATTAGTGAATCTGGCCATAGGGAACAGAACTTTTAATCTGCATAGATCCATGATTTCCAACCTTGGATATACAGTGGAATCAACTGAGGAATTTAAAAGCATTGATATTTGGGTAGTACCCCTGGAGATTTTAATTCAATTAGTCTGGGGTGAATTTGGCATTGGGGTTTTTAAAACTTCCTAGGTGATTCTAATGTGAGGTCAAGGTTGATAAGTATTCTTATAAATACTTACCACTCAAAGTGTGGCTCACAAGCACTATGTCATTTGGGAGTTTCTAAGAACTACTGAATCTCAGACTGCACCCTGGACCTACTACATCTGACTGAATGTAGATGTTAATAATCTCTTCAGGAAACCCACAGATGCACTGAAGTATGAGAAGCACTGACGTAGACAGCAGTGTCCAAGGCCTTGTGCCTGATTCATGTCTCTACTTTGGCTCTTAAGTCCAATTTGCAATTCCTTGTTTAGGGATTTTGTTGATGGTAGTCCTCAAATATATGATTCACTATTTAGCTTTCCTCAGAGGTGGGCCATGCAAACTAGTGCTTATTAATTATGTATGATCCAGAATCACTTGAGAACTTTATTATAAATTTATACCCATGGTCTCCACTGTAGAACAAGTGCAATAGAATCTGAGGATAGATTGAAGCATCTATCTTGGGCAGCAGGTATAGCTACATGGTAGAGTGCTTACCTAACATGCATAAGGTCCTAGGTTTGTTCTCCAACATTGGAAAAAATCTAAGCATATATAAAAGGGTAAAAATCATTTTTTTTTTCAGTTCAGATGGTTACTGCATTGTAGTCAAGAATATGATATCAAATGTGTTTTCCCAAAGTGAAAATCAGAGGGAAAAGAAACTGGTTGGGAATTTAATGATGACATAATCAAGACTGTTCTAACTGAACTCATTGCCAGATATTTGGTCCTTGGTCTGCCTATAGACCTGGCCCCAGCAAAGAGAAGAGATCATAAGCCCCAGCCCTGGGACTGACCAGAAGAGGGGTCATGAGGATGATGGATGAGAGCTGGTGCCATAGATAGCTGCTGCCTCAGCCCATCCTGCAGCTTCTCAGAGTAATAAATCCTAGAGGGGACACCAATACATTCCTGATAGCAGAGAGAAGTCACTCTTTAATGTGGGCCTGATAATGTCACTGAGCTCAGTCTTCTTAAATTTAAGTGATTAGCAATGACCAAGCTTGCTTCTGTTTGATGCATCACTTACCCTGGTAATCGGGAAATCTATTCCACCTGCCTACTCAGATTGATGATGTCACGTTACACTGGGGCCTACTTTCTCCCCATAATGGGGGAAGAGCATGTTAGAATGCACTGGCCTTAAGCATTCTGGCCTCAGTCTCCCTCAAGAATTTGATTAATATCACAAGCTCTATGGGCACATCTCAGAGTTGCTGAATCTGGCATCTCTGGGAGAACTATGTTTGGAGAGCATTGAGATGTTACTAATGGAGTCTGCCATTGGATGGTTCTATTCATTCCCTGACTTCTGGACTTACCAAGACTATCCTTTTCCAAGAAAGAAAAACATATTGTTTTTGGCTGGGGCCCTATTGATTAAGGAGAAAATAGATTCATTAAAGGAGAGCTAATCCACTCCATCTACCCATTGTGTTAAATGAAAAAATGCCCTAACTGGTGGGCATAGGTCTCTTTAATGGATGTTTATTGTCAGATGAGGTTTAAAACTGGCTGTCACTTTAGGGTCCCCCACTCCTCATGGGAGCATAAATGGCACTGGTGCCTCTTCTTTTTGCCCACTACCCTGTTGAGAGGTTTTATTCTTTTATAATTTTTCTTCTCTCTAGCGATTCCAAGAAAAGTCGAAAAACTGAAAAACAACCTTTCTTCAAGAAAATTCTGGAGATATCTGTAGGGGTTACTGGCAGAAATAATAGTCTCCAAAGTCAGGAAGACCAGAAAGTCAGAACCAGATACAATGGTCTCCATGGCTGGGAATTGCCTGGCCTGCCATGGTGCACAGGGTAAAGAAAGTGGAAATCAGAATAAAATTCCAACTTAATAGAATTGGCAGCTATTTATTACTTAGATGTCACCTGTCAGGCACTTGTGCTAGGTATTTGGGATGCAGAACTAAGGGAGCCTTGGTCCTGTCTTCAAGAACTCACACCCCCATAGGAGAAATCACTGTGCCACAGGGTTATAATGTACTGGGGCAAACGCCACCACACAGGTTTGTTCAGGATACTGAGAGGAAAGGATCCTTCAAGGTGATGTTTACATTGAACTCCAGCATATGACCACTTCCCTAAGTAGATTTATGGGTAGGGAATGACAAGCAATTGAGTATCTACCTAATGTAATGATTCTGCAAATAAATACTATCCCATGAGTTTCTTTCTTAGAATAAATAGCCAGAGAAGCAAGTAGATGGCTATATTTCTCAATCCTAAATTGATGTGTCACTCCAGTGTGGGTTAGATGGTATCTGGTTAGTTGTTTATATAATGCTGGAAACCCATCCACCCCTTGGGGCTCGATTCTCTATTAATGCATCGACACTTGGTTCCTACAGAATTCTCTGACACTTTCACTTTTGCCCAGGGCACCTCGCCTGAAATCTCATCTATCTCCAAATCTGCATATGCCTATGGATAAAAATTTCAGTCTGAGGCAGTTTGGAGCCTTCTAAGTAAACAGGCTAAGATTTTTGTCTTTGCTCAGAAACAGGCTACCTCTTATGCCACCTGCCCAACCACCCATCTCTCTTCGTATTTTTAAAAAAAGCCATTTGTGTGCCAACAGTGGACAGTACCAACTGTAGATGCCATTTCTTCCTATTGCTCTGCCCATGGCCTCTTCCTGGGAGGGGGAAGAAGGCTTCACTCTGGAGGAAAAACTACTCAGCTTTTTGAGTGAGACAAAGCATCAATTTTGAGGTTTGGAGCAGTGAAATTCTCCAAACAAGGGCAACTCCGCTGAGATCTCTACACTGTAGATTGAGGTGAACCGTGTGTCATGTAATAATGGAAACCACTGAAAAATACATGGAGGAGAGAAACATATATTCCCAGGCTGGAGGAAGATTGAAGGGTTAGAACCCAGGAAAAATATCATTTTAGAGGGGAAGAGTTTTCTCGGCTCTATGAATAAATCATTGACCAGACAGGCCCCCTCTCTTTTCTTTTCTTTATTTTGAAGCCAGCAAATTGCTTCTGATTTGGAAAGGAAGTTAGAAGCACCCTCACGGTGTTGCCCGCCTCTTGCTGCAGACAAATGAGGCAGCCGTTTTAACTTTTCATGAAGATGTTTATTAGGCTCTTGCTTTGTTCTGATCTAATGTTTCTTTGTGTCAGTTCATTTTTTTTTTTAACCATGTAAAGCATGAACAAGTCGGATCTAGCCATTTTTACTTTGAACACTTAATTAAAAAAAAAAAAGTTTTATAGACTGACCCAGTCTTAATCCAGGAGATAAGTGTCTTACAAATTCTTTTTGCTTGTTTTCTGGAAACTACGATCTGGACCCACTTGAGGACACAGATCCTCTGTGTCCACCAAGACGCATGTTAGTATTTCAGCAAAATATTAGGCTTTACCACTGCCACCAACGCTAGCCCAGCAAGGTTCCCTCCTTTAGGAAATGTCACTGTCATCAGGAGTAAAACTCTGTCTTTGGGGGATTCTGTATATTGAGATATCATTTTAGTCAACAAATGTTTATGATGCATTTTTCATACTGTGTTAAAAACTTGTATCTCTCTTTGTCTTTGTATATCTGGCTTATTTTTAAATATTCATGGGAATTACTGGTTACATGTTTTCTGAACCACTGAAATACAGCTCATCACATTCACTAACACATTCCTATATTTCTCTTCCTAGAAGATACTTACTGCAGCCACATATTCCTTTGCTTTTGAACTTCCAAGGAAAATAATTATTTCTGAATTCAAAAGCTTAAGAAAGCTTTCTTCTACCAGTTGCTGGTGCTTCCTTTCTATCCTTTACCACGAGGTGTGCTGTCTAGGTGGTTTACTGTTGTAGAGTGCAGCAGGTGCCATATTTGCTCTCAAAGCCTCAGGGTCATTGAAGATAACACTCTATACCTAGTAAGGGCATATACAGTGTATTAATCTAGTGCAGAATTTAATCCTATATGATGACTTTTCATAAACCTACCGACAACAAAGCCACCAGGACTTACATAATTTACATTTGTTCATTTGAAAAAATCACATACTTTAATGAACTTAGACTAAATCACATCCACAATAAAATCCACTGGATCTAGCTTAATAAAACTTTGGGGATCATCCTGACTTTTGGCCAGCAAGGTAAGAAAGAAAATTCAGTTCTTTCTGATCATTATTTATAATGCCAAGGAGCTGTTTATAATTAAGTTTGGTAAAAGTCCACTTAAGATCCAAGAAGGAACTTGCTGGCTCATGTGAATCAACAAATTCGGATTGAATGGGTTTCTTTTCTGTCCCTTGAGAATCTGTAAGATGAAGGAATAGATGTATGTCACAGCCAGGGTTGGTGGGTATGGGTGTGCAGGTTTGTATTCTGCAACTTTAAGAGGTGAAGTTTATGTAGTCTTGTTATAAATGGTGCCCCCTGGAGTTGTGCGAGATACAAAACCCACAGTCATTCATCTGCATGAAAGCAAATGATGTACTTCTTTCAACTTTCTAACTTTTCTGGTTTTCAGTGACTAGCATGTACAACAGTATCATCCGATGTTCTAGTCAGTTGCTCCAAATCAATAGAATTTAGGCTATGTCCACTCCACACAAGTTTTACTTGGACACAGAATGTCAAAACAAATAAACAAAAAATCATTTACCCAAATGTTAAATTAGCAGATTTTATATATTAATTCCAGTTCCCTTCCTCACTGGTACAACCAGTTCTGCAACACATCCCCCTTCCAGTGCAGCAACCATCACCTGAGCTGAGAATCTGCCATTCTCTGAAGAGGCCATGCTCTCCTCTATGTGCCCTGAGATCTCACTACCCACTTATTTCACTAACTTAATGTTATTTTCCTGTTTCCTGTAGGTATTTTAACCTGTCACCTCTTTATCATATACTGTAAAAGCATGTCCTCACCATTCTCACCTTGAAACAAGTTATTCTCAAGACTGGGAGACATTTGCCATCTTTCTTTGGGCAGTTTTCTCTGTCCTGCAGAACTCTTACTGGCCTCCACATAACCCAATGGAAGTAACTGGCTCAGATCCACTGCTGATCAAATGTAAAAGCACAGCCTCAGCCTTGCCTCCAAGAAGCCTGTTGGACTTGGGTCCACGTTAGCTGTCACATCTCAGCACTGACGCTGGTCTGTAGATGGGCCTTCCCTGGAGCTCTACTATACCTCAAAAGCTTTTATTATCCTCAGGTTCTAATCTGGGTAGGGTGAAGTTTTAGTCTCCAAAATGAGAGCAAGCGGAGGCCCCCATACTGAGAGAGTGCTGCTCTGAGGATTAAAATCAACGACGTAGTGCCTTCTGCTTTAATGAGTTTATCTTTGTTTCTCCTCTTCAGAAAATGAAATGCCCTTGCCCCAAATTCCTCTCAGTGTTGGCTTTGCGGGGGCTCCTCTCCTTGTGTTCTGGGCTCATTAAATTAAGTTTCTGTTGATAACCTTTGGCCAGACCCATCTTCAGGAAGACTCTAATGCATGTTAATAAGCCAGACTTGAAAGGCAGCAGAGATCTCCAGGCCCGTGGTCCCTTTCATGCCTTAGCAGCTTCTATGGTAAAAGGATGACACGACTTTTATCAGGGCTTTGGGTACATTCATATCTCATGACATAGATTTTTTTTTAAAAGAAGAAATTTCAAAGAGCCCTCTTTATCACAATATCTTTAGTCTTCCTCAATGGTTCATATGGATATTTCTTCAGAAGTTGTATAATCAAAGTCATAAAGTCATTTGTACATTTATGTAATTTTTTTTTTATCTTCAGGAGCTCAGAGTTGGGAGAATTGCATCTTTAAAAGCAATTGCTGGTACAAAGACCAGCTTCACATCAGCTCTGACCTTTTGTTCAACGGCTCCTCCTGTTGCAGAGCACATTCACATAGCTATTTAGATATCGGAGGGAAGAAAGTTCCATTGATTTCTCTAGTTAAGGGGGTGGTTGTTTCTGCAGAAAGACTTGGTACAAGCAGGGTTTGGGGCTCTCCTTTTCTCAGATGAGGCTCTGATGGAAGTGCCAGGCTATGAGTCAGCAGGATGGCACCAATGGATGCCATGCCCTTTGGGTTTTCTTAGCTCCAGCTGAGGGGCTTGCTAGGAACACAGTGCCCATAGGAGTAAGAATATGTGACAGCCAGGAGAGGACAAGTCAAGAGCTCACTACACTTGATGTTTGCTGGGAAATGGGACAGAACTTCTCATGGAAATTCCTGTATTGTTTTGGGATCGAGAGCTCTGGCTCCCAGGCTTCCACTTATAAACACCCCACACCATTTCCTTTTCTGGTATTTAGAATATGTAATTCAGCAAACTGATCACTGAATTCTTTCAGCATATCTAGAACCGTGATCTGCACTCTTACCTATATTGGATGTCATGTTTTACAGTGAAGTAGCTGTCTTTACCATACCTTAGATAGAGAGGAAACAGATTCAGAAAGAATGGGTAAGAAGTGCATGCACACTCCATCAGCTTTGGAATGCAGACCTCAAACTCGTAACCAGGTCTTTGCTGAGTCCGGTATTCTTTCCATCACATCATGTCTTGATTATTTGGAAGATGAACAGGCATTCTTTCCACAAGAGGAGCATGTACTCTGGATTACTGGAATTTCTTACCAACAGGTCCTCTTAGCTCCATCCCTTGCTAGAAAATCCTTTGGACATGACAAATCTACTAGTCAGCAACCTCAGATGTGTTTGTGAAGTGCCTAGAACAGTGCCTGGTTAATAGTGGGCACATAATCAGGCACTAATGTTATGAACAGCTTCCTGGGTTTATTGAAAGCAGGTGCACAAAATACTCACAGTTCTTTTAGAAACTTTGAACCAGTACTGGATATTGGGTGCTTCATGATTCTTCTTCGTCTTCTTCTTTTCTTTTTTTTTTTTTTACTAATTATTAACCATTTGTTAGACAAACTATATATCCACTTACTGTATTCCAGACTCGTCTCTACAATAATAAACATATTATTTCATTTAATTCTCTCACAACACCTGAGGAAATCCTTGTCACCTCCATTCCAAGGGGCAGAGATATGATGATCCAAAGTAAGCAGTGGTGCTGGGACCCAACCCAGAAC